>JAQFVV010008779.1:0-22880 GCA_028023455.1 Epiperipatus broadwayi | reverse complement strand
TTGAAACATAATAATAATAATAATAATAATAATAATAATAATAATAATAATAATAATAATAATAATAATAATAATAATAATAATAATAATATTAATAATAATAATAATAATAATAATAATAATAATAATAATAATAATAATAATAATAATAATAATAATAATAATAATATTGCCATGGCAATATACATCAAAGTTGAAGTTTTGCAATTGAACAATGATAACCCAAGACTTTGGAGAACTATGATTACAGCAAGCAGCACTCATAAATGTAACGTATACATATGTATTTTCACCCCCCCTAACAATGTTTAAATATTTTTCCCTCCTAAGTTAAGTTCCTTTTTTGTACATCACCAATACCAACTTAAACTTGGTTTACTCACTAGCAATGTAAATATATGTATATGAAGTGTCTTATATCTAAATGTAACTCTATGGTTATCAATAAAGTTCTTTTCTTTGAAACATAATAATAATAATAATAATAATAATAATAATAATAATAATAATAATAATAATAACAAAAACAACAACAACAACAACAACAACAATAATAATAATAATAATAATAATAATAATAATAATAATAATAATAATAATAATAATAATAATAATAATAACAAAAATAATAAGATATAATAAAAGAACTATACCAACTAAATATATAGTTCTTTTATTATAATTTATTTTTATATTATTATTATTACTATTACTATTATTATTATTATTATTATTATTATTATTATTATTATTATTATTATTATTATTATTATTATTTTTATTATTATTATTATTATATATTATTATTATTATTATTATTATTATTATTATTATTATTATTAGTAAAAAATCATTTTCAACAAAAGAGTACCACAACCAGAAATAATCGATAAAAGTAACAGATTCAGAGTAAAATTGGACACAAAATTGAATAAAAAGCTCTGATTTCTAGCTTACAATCAAGGCAGACAGATAGCTTCAGAGGTTTAAGAAAGCTTTATAAATTTAGCAAACACTCACATCCCAGAGGGTTGTAAAAACAGTTTTGAATAAAGGTCCTAGATTTTTTTGGTGAATGATGGAGGCTACCTAAAATGGAGCTTGTGGCAGACACTGAAGATGTTTGGATAATAACCCACCTAAAGATTCTTATATAGCTAAAATCGCCAGCTGCATACAATACAAGGCTATACAAACAAGGCAGGAACAGTGGAGATATAGGATGGCAGCAGCACAAAGGTTTATGGATCAAAATAAGATCACAGTCAGGGAAAGAAGACAAAGGAAACAGATTTGTGATTATGAATACAGGTGAAATATAAAAACAAAATTCAGCAACAAATAGATAAACTGAAATTTATAAAAGTCCCAGAGATCAACTTTAAATTGAATAAAGATATGTTTGTCTTAACTGTTCTTAGGATTCACACATTTAAAGCATTCTTTAAGGCTTTATACCTCTAAATGTAACCGGTGCAACAACTCCAATATTGTTTTCAAATGGTAAAACTCATAAGGAGAATGTACCACTGAGATTGATGATTGACTTCAGTGGTGTTTATTTATTACAAGGCAGCAAAAACTATAAGTACATGGATCACACAAGACACAGGTTATGGGGATTATGCTATCAAGTCATCTTTTGACTTTGTTAATAGACTCAAGAATGTGGCTCCAGAACAAAATACACAGATGACAGATCTTGATGTTGCAGAATTGTATGGATCTATTAACAGACCTAAGCTCTTAATAAGTAAAAGAAGCACTCATAAGACATGGCATGAGTCAAGATCATATCCAACTTGTTGTAGCCTTGTTGAACTGGATAAACAAAAACATGTATGCTGTGTTCAACCGTGAATGGTATCACAGGCTCAACGGGTGGCCAATGGGTCTTCCAATGAGTGGTATTGTAGCCAGCATCATAATAAATGCAGATAACAAATTATCATCCCAAGATACATGGACTGTGGTTTATTAGTACATACTGGATATGTAAATGACATTTTAGCGACACCTAAGGAAATAATAGAAGACATTAAGACATACCTCAAAACAACATCAGGTATAAACATAAACACAGATCAAAATGAAGCTCTCAATAGCATTAAATATCTAGACCTACAAGTGATGATAGAATCTCATTACTTCTGTTACAGAATGACCATCAAATTGATCAATGTTAGGGGACACAAAAAACCACTCATTGAACACTCCAATATACATATAAAATGGCTGGTCTGAAAACTTTATTATACTGAAATGCAAATCTATGCAGCTTTGAGGCTGATAAAAGCAAGAACATTGACATATTCAGAAAGGAACTAATAAATGCAAAATAAACAAGAGAGTGACCGATAATATCATTAGGAATTTTGAAAATGGTCCCATTCAAGAACAGAAACAAAATAAATCTCATAACTTGCTGCCATATATTAAAAATATATATAAAGATGTACACACACCCTTTAGTAATTAATTTTAGTTTATGTTACCACTATCCTCCCAATTTCAACAGATGTATAAACAACACTAAAGACTACATCCTCCCAAATATACCCAACACACTGATTACAAGATCGCGGGTATTAATGGTCCAATTGTCTGGCAGCATAGTTATGGGGAGCACTAGAAGTATCCATCCATACAAGACTTGCACAACATGTATACACATACCATAAGGCCTCAGCTGACCCATACCACCCATATATTTCTGTGCTGCATGCAGTGTTTACATGACACCAGTGCAGGCCAGATAAGCCTCGCATTATGTGCAGAGAGCAGCACAAATTGTGAAGAAAAGTGAAAGAGGCATGTTATACCATCTCTGATGTACATGTCAATATTAAAAAGAGACATTCTCTTCCATATCTAAAAAGTGGCAGATGTAGATCTATCCCACCCTTACTTGCATATTTAGTCTGACCTAATTTGCATAGTTTCCTTCTTGAAAATGAAGGTTTAAACCTTTGAAAGTGCTCCAATAAATCGATAAAAAGTTTGTCATTCATTTGATTTATGGTCATTATATATATTTAATTTATATGTGTGTATTTTCATATTAACACAAATATTAGAGTTTACAAATAACTTAAAACAAAAATTAATAATAAGAAATAGACACTTATTTTAGTTTCTTGATTCCCTTCAGCTTTTATACAACTACTAAACATGGGCAGCTAGGGCTTCCATTTCTCACTAAAGTACAGGTAAGTAACTTCTTCATCAGGGTAAGCTGGATCTCATAGATAAATATCTTGGCTGATGAGATTGAATAGAGAGGTGTACTGCTACTAAACATCTACTCCGTTGTCTTTCGGTGAACTAAATATAAGGATAGAAGTCGTCTCAGCCAGGTTTTATTTCCTAGGGTGGATTAAGTAGAATTCCTAAATCCAGATGTTTCCCCTGGCAATCATAATCATGGAAAATTTGCTTGGCAAATAAAAGCCAATGAAAAGACTGCTAAAGCAAGAATCCCCCCCCAACCGAGCATGTAGTAGATAGCTTATATAGTCCACTTATCAAACGTTTTGAATATACCCCTTCAAGTTATTGCAACAGTTAGCAACTAATTAATTATCACTATCCCTTATGCATTCCCCACTATTTTTTTTTTATTTTTTAAATATACTTTTCTCCAATTCTGTATATTTTAAAGTTTTTCACATTGGATTAATTAGACCACTGAATATAACCCTTATTCTTTAGATAAAATCAACTTATTTTGATTATATCTTTACAAAAAAAAAATAAGAAAATATTTCCCTAATCAATTAATTGATCTTTATTCTGTGATTCCTAAAATAATTGAAGGTAAATTACAATGCCTAAAAAGCACAGTGATAAAGATTACTTTAATTACAAACCAAGAAATACAAAGATCAAACAAAAAAAAAAGTTATGTATAGTATGCTTTTGGAGCATTTACAATTAATAGTATAAAATAAACATAAAAATATGTTCCAACATGTAACTCACTATAACATATGGGTTTCTTTCTTTTTCTTTTTTCTTTCTCCTTTTATATATATAAAATAATATTAAAAGTGGATAAATAATGATATAAAAAACTATACTGATTTATTATGCATCTAAAACCTTATATACAATTATAGAATATATATTTATCATGTATGTGTGTGGCTGAGAATATATACATAGACTGACACCAAATATTTATGAAATACATGGACATACCTATAACATTTATCCAATTATGATTGATAGTCATATATATATATATATATATATATATATATATATATATATATATATATATATATATATATATATATATATATATATATATATAAATATGCAAAACCATAAAACAATACAGTACTAGATAAATTCAAAATTTTTACCAAAATCCTTACACAACCATGGTTTCATCTACTACAAATAGACCTTCTCAAGTGAAAATCAAATTAAAGGAAAACATATATATATATAACAAACAAACAAACCTTCCCATAATTCATTTCAAACTCCACCTTCCCTTAATATCAAAAGAAGTCTTCATAAGATTGATAGCCTCAGAATCAAGGAGTTTTATCATCAAAGTCTCTTTATTCTTCTTTTTAACTCATTCTTTTCATAAAAAATAACCGAAGCATTGTCAAACAATATTCTATGACCTGTATTCAATTCATGAATATATAAAGCTGAGTTAAGATACCTATGTTTAACTCTACTTATATGAACCTTAACCCTTTCCTTAAGGCTAAATTTACTCTGGCCTACATAAAATTTACCACAACTACATGGAATTTTATAAACAATACCAGGAATAGACCTACTATCAATAGACTGCTTTGAACCATTAAGTAATGAATTCAAATCAGAACCTTTCCTCCATGCAACCTTCTTTCCACCTAACAAATGACTATTCCTATAAACCAAATTATAAATTGATGCTTTAAATGGTAAAGACATATAATCATCATCCTTACCAACAAAATTCTTATCATCCAAAATCACGACTATAAACATTATTATTAAATACCACTTTTTTAATAAAATCATGACTATAATCCTAATTCTGCTACATATTCAGCAGCAAATTGACTTTTTTGAATATCAGCATCATAATTAAAATTATTAAGCCTTCTATTCCGACAACAAAAAAATTCAACAAAGACATTTTTTTATGTATAAAAGGCTGATAACTATCAGGCCTAATCATATTTCTCAAATTTTTAGGTTTTATAAAATGACTACAACACAAAACATCATTAACCTTCTCAACATTTAAATCTAAAACTTTAATTTTACAAAAATCAAAACCACCCCCCTCAATTGTAAACTTAATATTAGAATCAAACCTATTCAATCCACATAAAAACTCTTCTAATTCTCTCTTTCTGAATAACAAACAAACAATCATCAACATACCTAACAAATAATTTAATAGAACCTGGAAAACATATTAATAATACATACACTCCAAATAATCAATATAGACACTTTACACATCAAGTGGAGAAATGACATAACCAATAACCCAACCTTCTCTAATCTTATAAAACACATCATTAGACATAAAATACATTGAATCCTCTAACAGCAAAAGCAAATCATGAAAAACCTTAATCTTATCTGCAGAAAAACATTCTATTTTTTTAAAATTGAAAAGAAAAACATCAATACTTTTTAATCTATTAACCCGATTGGTACATATTTTCAATGTCTAAACTAAATATGTACCAATCGGTTAATAGATTAAAAAGTATTGATGTTTTTCTTTCAATTTTAAAAAAATTAGAATGTTTTTTCTGCAGATAAGATTAAGGTTCTTCATGATTTGCTTTTAGCTGTTAGAGGATTCAATGTAATTTTATGTCTAATGATGTGTTTTATAAGATTAGAGAAGGTTGGGTTATTGGTTATGTCATTTCTCCATTGATGATATGTGCTGTCTATATTGATTATTTGGAGTGTAGTATTATTAATGTTTTCAGGTTCTAATTAAATTATTTTTTTAGGTATGTTGAGGATTGTTTGTTTGTTATTCAGAAAGAGAAATTAAGAAGAGTTTTTTATGTGCATTGAATGGTTTTGATTCTAATATTAAGTTTACAATTGAGGGGGTGGTTTTGATTTTAAAATTAAGTTTTTAGATTTAAATGTTGGAGAAGGTTAATGATGTTTTTGTTTGTAGTCATTTTTTATAAAACCGGAAAAATTTGAGGGTAAATATGATTAGGCCTGACAGTTAACAGCCTTTTTTATACATAAAAATGTCTTTGTTAGAATTTTTTGTTGTCGGAATAGAAGGCTTAATAATTTTAATAATGATGCCCGATATTCAAAAAATCAATAATTTGTTGCTGAATTAATGATAGAATTAGGTTATAGTCATGATTTTTATTAAAAAAGTGGTATTTAATAATAATAGTTTATAGTTAAGTGGTTTGGATGATAAGAAATTTTGTTGGTAAGGATGATGATAAGGATGAGATGATTATATGTCTTTACCATTTTAAAGCACCTCAATTTAAATTTGCTTTATAGGAATAGTCATTTGTTAAGTGGAAAGGAGAGGTTGCATGGAGGAAAGGTTCTGATTTGAATTCGATTACTTAATGGTTCAAGAGGTACGGTCCCGTGATAGTAGGTCTATTCCTGGTATTGTTTATAAAATTCCATGTAGTTGTGGTGGTAAATTTTATGTAGGCTATGAGTAAATTTAGCCTAAGGAAAAGGGTTAAGGTTCCTTATAAAGTAGGAGTAAAACATAGGTATCTTAACCAGCTTTATATATTCAGAATTGAATACAGGTCATAGAATATTGTTTGACAATGCCTCAGTTATTATAAAGAAAGAATGAGTTAAAAAGAAGAATAAAGGAGACTTTGATGATAAAACTCCTTGATTATCTGCAGGCTCTCCCCCGAAACCCGAAGACTAGGGGTTTGTTGATAATAAGGGAAGGTGGAGTGATTTGAATATGAATTATGGGAATGGTATATATGTTTGTTGTGTATATATATATATGTTTTCCTTTTAGGTTGATTTTTCACTTGAGAAGGTCTAATTGTAGTAGATGAAACCATGGTTGTGTAAGGGATTTTGGTAAAAATTACGAATTTATCTAGTAATTGTATTGTTTTATGGTTTTGCATTTTTACTTTTGCTAGTATAGTGTTAGACAGTTTTGGTTTTGATATATATATATATATATATATATATATATATATATATATATATATATATATATATATATATATATATATATATATATATATATATATAAAATATAAAACCTTATTAAAATAGGAGAGTGGGTATGAAAAGAGATAAGAAAAAATAGAAATAAAAGAAGAGAATAATGATAAAGATAAATGATGAAAATGAAATGAGAGCAGCCAATTATAACCTGATAGAATAAGAGAGATAGAAAATATAATACAAGGGAGAGAAAAGAAATGAATTGAGATAAAATGAACTCAAAAATTAGAGACTCTTAAACGACTCGGCTCCGTGGGGTTACAATAAATTTAAAAGAAAAGAGATGATGATCCAGAAATGTACAACCAGGTAAAGTTCAAATCCAATACTGATAAACTAAAATTACTATAGCTTAATAGATAATTTTAATAAACCTTTTAAAAGATTAACTAAAATTCACTTAATGAATATTTACCATATTAGTCCTACCAATAGATCATACCCTCTCTGAATAAGATTAATGATGCTTTGCTTTAAAATATTATCTTTTTATAGAATTATATTTACTAAAACAACAAGAGTAAATAACCCCAAGGATTTTAAAAACTAAAACCCTTGTATAAAATTAAAGTTTAATTTAAGTTGCCTAATAAAGAGAGCTACACTGTACTGAATAAAAAAATAAGTGACATCTTAGCTGACCCTGAAATAATTATAATATGTTCAATCTTAAAATAATAAACAAAACAAATATTAATTCATAAAAATTTAATAAATCAATATAAATTTAAACTAATGATGGCCTATTATCTAAGATATTACTTGAGCAAGAAAAGAAGCAAGGGATTTTTTAATGCCTTTCCATTGTTTCATAGAGCAACCACTAAAAGATCTCAAATGCAAGTGGATTAGAATTTTTTAAATATATAAGATTTAAGATGATGGGATGATATGCAATGAATATAAGATAATGTAATGTGAAGCTTTTAAAATAATATTAATTAAAATATTCCTTCTAAAGTTACTAATAATATTAATCTGATATTGCATAATCTTTTTAGTCTGAAAGATATACCTGATAATTTGAAAAAAAAAAAAACTATTACTTAAGTATTTAACTATATATCTGCTATAATGCAATTATCTGTATTTGTGATTCAATATAAGAATCATTTACTTCAACATAGTTTTTTTAATTTTTAAGACAATATCAATTATATTTAATTAACTTAGAGTCTACTTACAAATGTCTGAATTGAAGATTCATTAAATTAAAAAAAAAAAATAAGATCCTTTGAACTTGGAACCCAAGACAATGATATATTTTCATATAAAAGTAAAACAAACAAACAAAACTTTTGAAATAATAATAATTTAATTTATTAATAATGAGAAGAAATGTTTTTTTTTTAAAATATAGTGGAATACAAATAGTGCCAATACCACACTAAGATTTTATATAATTATTTGGACTAATTAATAATATTATGGTGTAATCAGAATGACACACAGACCTACTATTTATATTGAAAACCCTAAACTTAATTTTATACATCCTCAACTAACATACGCTACAGTTGGAGTATGAGTATTCAACAATACTTTCTTTGAAAATATCATCACTAGTTTCATAGATATAACTAATATCATAATCCATATATATTTATATTAGGTTGCTAATACTAAAATTAAACAAACTTAGGTGTATGGGACAATCATTCATCAGAGATCAGTTATACTTTTTTTTTTAAAGAATAACTCTAGTCCACATAAAATTATTCCCTCAATGTTTTAAAAGATAACAATGTAACAGACTTACAAATAGATGCGTGTGAAATTCTGGGGTGAAAATATTAAATTATTATGTGTGAATACCACTTTCATACCATATGCATATTTAATATATTTTAAAAAATAAATATAATTTATTGTTGGTTAGCTTGTGTGTGATAAAACTATCATAGCAAAACAATTCAAACATTGATATACATATGAGCTTTAAATTAGCTACAACCACCTGAAGAAATACATATCCTCAAACAAAGCATATATTGTTATCACAAAATTAAAACAAATGCAACATCACCTACTGTGGTGGAATTAGCATTAAGTCATCATGAATGAGTAGGCAAAAAAAATATAAAATACTTAGGCTCCTCAGAGCTGGAAAAGAATATGGTGGCTACCAAAAATACCTAACTTCGAGAGCCAAAACTAAGATGTCTGGTACAAATCTTCAGTACACCTGGGAACGGAGTTCACCCACCTAGAAAAGCACAATCCTCACTGATGGGATTTTCAATGCTTATAAATGTGATTATCATCACTGAAAAATACAATATAATACACCTTCTTTTAGGGACAGCACTATCAAAACATGGGAATTACATTACAATAAGGATGGGGGTGACTCTCGACTCCATAAACATATTCAAAATTATGAACTAAACCTAATTCCTTGGGGCTAAATAAATTCTGGTTAACAAGCAAGATATATACTTCACTTAAACTCAACTGGGTTATTTCCGAAATTTATAAGGTGCAAAAGTGCATTCAATATTCAAACCAACAAAGCAAACTATAAATCAACTGACTACTGTAAAAAAATACTTTAAACTTACATGCATATAAAATTCTGGGCAAGGCACAATGCACAATAACAAAATATTAAATACTTAAAAATATAGTACTAGTGGGACTTCTAAAATTGTAAATTAAATGCAAGAATCCTTACTTCTCGAAGAATATAAAATATTTGTAATTATTCTTAATACAACACTCATAAAAGAATTGAATGGATATTCTCTGGTAAACTACTTTAGCAAATTCTAAAAATAAAAAAATTGGAGTAAAACATCCCATTTATATGAAAATAGGACTGTGATATTTAAATCTCTATGATAAAATTATTAAATAGAAACTAGCTAGTGTAATGCTTGATGAATAAACCAAATCTACTTAAGAATGGCAAGAAACATTTGCTCATTCAAATAAACCTATTTCATTTTAAAATTATAACCCTAGTTTACCTTTGTATTTTGCAAAAAGTCTTACATAAAAAATTAATACCATAAATATCTTTATGGTTTCATTTTTTTTTTAAACCAATTAAAACAAACAATAATAGAAAATAAATAAGTACTACATTAACTTAAGTTCATATTCCGGCTCCGTGATGATCTTACCATTTCATAATGTGTAGATAATTTATCCAGGTTTAGATATCTATTTAAATTTGAAGCTTCAACTAATACATTTATATACATGGCAATCATTTCCAAACGAAAATGTTTAGTAGTTCTTTATATAAACACGTTCACTTTCTTTTATCTTTAAGGATAATTTTAGATATTAAAATAAGAAAAAAACATCCTAAGCATAAACATAAGTTGGCACTGGAAAATAAATTATTCAACTGAGTAGCATAAGTATAAGTAAAATAAGCCGGCATTGAAAACAATAAATTCTTCAGCTAAGTACATGTTTTTATATTTATAATCCTAGGTTCAAACGCAGAATAATTATAATATATCTATTAGTTAACTTTCACTGTTCTTCTTTAGATAAATGCATTTTTTTAAATAGAGCTCTTTTTTTAAAACATTTCTTAATATTTAAAATGTAATTACTATTTTTAAAAACAAAATTTCCTTTTATTTATTTTTAAAGATAAAAGAGGGGACTTTGTTTACACTTAAGGACGCTCCTTGTTTTTATGAACTGAGATCAACGGTCATAAAGTTCACTTATAAGTCCTGGCCAGTAGAACAAAACATTACATATTTGCCAGAAACAAGTTCATTAACACATATTTTTAAATTCATTTAAGAAGTTTTACTTACCCAAACAAATTCTTCTCAGATTACTGGCATAAACGATAATTCCATTTTTAAAACCTACATATTTTCTTCTTAATATTATTCCTTTAAGAGCATATTCAATATATTATATATATGCATGCATTAATAATGCAGTATATATATATCATCTATAAAGTAAATAAAGTATTACTTTGTTTATCACTTTTAATTTATGAGACGCTAACGCATTTCCATTTTTAATATTTTAAAATGTTTGAATTTTTTTTTTCTTCACGCGGGAAATTTGAGTGGGGAATACGGGGGGAAGTTAATAGTCTTTAGCCATAACAGTACTTAATAATTTAAGTTTTACTTTAAATAAAGAAAAATGAATAGATAAAAATGTTTGAAAGAGAGATACTGCATTTTCTCGTGGGAACCTTTTACCGTAAATTTTAATGTTTCATCTGAAATGAAAAATTGTCAGGAAAACGGATTACCGCTCAATCCACACGTCGATTTAAAAATAATGGGTTTTAACAACATACTTTATATTTTTAAAAAAAAAATGAAAGTATGTTGTTAAAACCATTATTTTAAATCGTCCAGTAATGGTTGAAGGCTAAAGGACAGGTAATCCGTTTTTCCTGACAATTTTTCATTTCAGTTGAGGCATTAAAATTTACGGTAAAATGTTTGCAGAAGAAAATACAGTGTCTCATATTTCATTTATTTTTTATCTATTCATTTTTCTTTATTTAGAATTAAAACTTAAATTATTAAGTACTGTTATGGCTAAAGACTTTATTGCACTAAAATATAGTATATCTCCTATCAAATTAAAAATAGACGTGAAGAAAAAAAAAAAACATTCAAACATTTTAAAATATTAAAATGGAAATGCGTTAGCGTCTCATAAATTAAAAGTGATAACAAAGTAATACTTTATTACTTTATAGATGATATATATATACTGCATTATTAATACATGCTATATATATATATATGAATATGCTCTTAAAGGAATAATATTAAGAAGAAAATATGTATTTTAAAATGCTAATTATCGTTTATGCCAGTAATATGAAAAGAATTTGTTTGGAAGTAAAACTTTAAATGAATTTAAAAATATTGTTAATGAACTTGTTTCTGGCAAATATGTAATGTTTTGTTATAGTGGCCAGTACTTATAAGTAACTTTATGACCGTTGATCTTAGTTCATAAAACAAGGAGCGTCCTTAAGTGTAAACAAAGTCCACTCTTATGTTTAAAAATAAATAAAAGGAAATTTGTTTTAAAAAAATAATAATTACATTTTTAAATATTAAGAAATGTTTTAAAAAAAGAGCTCTATTTAAAAAAAAAAAGCATTTATCTAAAGAAGAACAGTGAAAGTTAACTAATAGATATATTATAATTATTCTGTGTTTGAACCTAGGATTATAAATATAAAAACATGTACTTAGCTGAAGAATTTATTGTTTTCAATGCCGGCTTATTTTACTTATACTTATGCTACTCAGTTGAATAATTTATTTTCCAGTGCCAACTTATGTTTATGCTTAGGATGTTTTTTTCTTATTTTAATATCTAAAATTATCCTTAAAGATAAAAGAAAGTGAATGTGTTTATATAAAGAACTACTAAACATTTTCGTTTGGAAATGATTGCCATGTATATAAATGTATTAGTTGAAGCTTCAAATTTAAATAGATATCTAAACCTGGATAAATTATCTACACATTATGAAATGGTAAGATCATCACGGAGCCGGAATATGAACTTAAGTTAATGTAGTATTTATTTATTTTCTATTATTGTTTGTTTTATTGGTTTAAAAAAAAAAAATGAAACCATAAAGATATTTATGGTATTAAATTTTTATGTAAGACTTTTTGCATAAATATACAGGTAAACTAGGGTTATAATTTTAAAATGAAATAGGTTTATTTGAATGAGCAAATGTTTCTTGCCATTCTTAAGTAGATTTGGTTTATTCATCAAGCATTACACTAGCTAGTTTCTATTTAATAATTTTATCATAGAGATTTAAATATCACAGTCTTATTTTCATATAAATGGGATGTTTTACTCAATTTTTATTTTAAATTTGCTAAAGTAGTTTATCAGAGAATATCCAGTCATTTCTTTTATGAGTGTTGTATTAAGAATAATTACAAATATTTTATATTCTTCGAGAAGTAAGGATTCTTGCATTTTATTTACAATTTTAGAAGTCCACTAGTACTATATTTTTAGTATTTAATATTTTGTTATGTGTGCATTGTGCCTTGCCCAGAATTTTATATGCATTTAAGTTTAAAGTATTTTTTTACAGTAGTCAGTTGACACATAGTTTGCTTTGTTGGTTTGAATATTGAATATACGTTTTGTACTTTATAAATTTTGGAAATAACTTAGTTAGTTTAAGTGAAGTATATATCTTGCTATTAGTTAGAATTTGGTAGCCCCAAGAATTAGGTTTAGTTCATAATTTTGAATATGTTTATGGAGTCGAGAGTATCCTCCATCCTTATTGTAATGTAATTCCATGATTTGATAGTGCTTGTCCCCAAAAGAAGGTTATTATATTGTATTTTTCAGTGATGATAATCACATTTATAAGCATTGAAAATCCCATCAGTGAGGATTGTGCTTTTCTGGTGGGTGTTCCTGTTCCCAGGTGTACTGAAGACTAATACCAGACATCTTTGTTTTGCCTCGAAGTTAGGTATTTTTGGAAGCCACCATATTCTTTTCCAGCTCTGAGGAGCCTAGTATTTTATATTTTTTTTGCCTATCATTCATGATGACTTAATGCTAATTCCACCACAGTAGGTGATGTTGCATTTGTTTTAATTTTGTGATAACAATATATGCTTGTTTGAGGAAATGTATTTCTTCAGGTAGTTGTAGCTAATTTAAAGCTCATATGTATATCAATGTTTGAATTGTGTTGCTATGATAGTTTTATCACACACAAGCTAACCAACAATAAATTATATTTATTTTAAAATATATTAAATATGCATATGGTATAAGTGGCAATTCACACATAATAATTTAATATTTTCACCCAGAATTTCACCGCTGGATTTGTAAGTCTGTTACATTGTTATCTTTAAAACATTGAGGGAATAATTTTATGTGGACTAGAGTTATTTTTTAAAAAAAAGTATAACTGATCTCTGATGAATGATTGTCCCATACACCTAAGTTTGTTTAATTTTAGTATTAGCTTAACCTAATATAAATATATATCTGGATGTGATATTAGTTATATCTATGAAACTAGTGATGATATTTTCAAAAGTATTGTTGAATATGCATACTCCAACTTAGCGTATGTTAAGTTGAGGAGTATAAAATTAAGTTTAGGGTTTCCAATATAAATATAGGTCTGTGTGTCATTCTGATTACACCATAATATTATTAATTAGTCCAAATAATTATATAAAATCTTAGTGTGGTATTGGCACTATTTGTATTCCACTATATTTAAAAAAAAAACATATCTTCTCATTATTAATAAATTAAATTATTATTATTTCAAAAGTTTTGTTTGTTTGTGTTACTTTTATATGAAAATATATCATTGTCTTGGGTTCCAAGTTCACAAAGTCTTATTTTTTTTTTTTTTAATTTAATGAATCTTCAATTCAAACATTTGCAAGTAGACTCTAAGTTAATTAAATATAATTGATATTGTCTTAAAAATTAAAAAAACTATGTTGAAGTAAATGATTCTTATATTGAATCACAAATACAGATAATTGCATTATAGCAGATACATAGTTAAATACTTAAGTAATAGTTTTTTTTTTTTTTTCAAATTATCAGTATATCTTTTCAGACTAAAGATTATGCAATATCAGATTAACAATATTAGTACTTTAGAAGAATATTTTAATTAATATTATTTTAAAAGCTTCACATTACATTATCTTATATTCATTGCATATCATCCATCATCTTAAATCTTATATATTTAAAAAATTCTAATCCATTTGCATTTGAGATCTTTAGTGGTTGTCTATGAGTATGGAAAGGCATTAAAAGTACCCTTGCTCTTTTCTTTGCTCAAGTAATATCTTAGATAATAGGCCATTATTAGTTTAAATTTATATTGATTTATTAAATTTTATGAATTAATATTTGTTTTGTTTATTATTTTAAGATTGAACATATTATAATTATTTTATGGTCAGCTAAGATGTCACTTATTTATTTATTCATTACAGTAGCTCTTTATTAGGCAACTTAAATTAAACTTTAATTTTATACAAGAGTTTTAGTTTTAAAATCCCTGGGGTTATTTACTCTTGTTGTTTTAGTAAATATAATTCTATAAGATAATATTTTAAAGCAAAGCATCATTAATCTTATTCAGAGAGGGTATGATCTATTGGTAGGACTAATATGGTAAATATTCATTAGTGATTTTAGTTAATCTTTTATAAGGTTTATTAAAATATCAATAAGCTATAGTAATTTTAGTTTATCAGTATTGGATTTGAACTTTACTTGGTTGTACATTTCTGGATCATCATCTCTTTTCTTTAAATTTATTGTAACCCCACTGAGCCGAGTCGTTTAGAGTCTCTAATTTATAGTTCATTTTATCTCAATTCATTTCTTTCTCTCCTTTATTATATTTTCTATCTCTCTTATTCTATCAGGTTATAATTGGCTGCTCTCATTTCATTTTCATCATTTATCTTTATCATTATCTCTTCTTTATTCTATTTTTTTCTTATCTCTCTTTCTCATACCCATCTCCTATTTAATAAGGTTACAATATATATATATATATATATATATATATATATATATATATATATATATATATATATATATATATATATATATATATATATATATATATATATATATCAAAACCAAAACTGTCTAACACTATACTAGCAAAAAATAAAAATGCAAAACCATAAAACAATACAGTACTAGATAAATTCAAAATTTTTACCAAAATCCTTACACAACCATGGTTTCATCTACTACAAATAGACCTTCTCAAGTGAAAATCAACCTAAAGGAAAACATATATATATACATAACAAACAGGGGGGCGGTTCCCATAATTCATATCCAAACTCCCACCTTCCCTTAGTATCAAAAAGAGTTCATCAAGATTGAGAGCAAATCAAGGGAGTTTATCATCAAAGTCTCCTTTATACTTCTAACTCATTCTTTCATAAAGAAACAGCATTGTCAAACAATATTCTATGACCTGTATCACCCATGAATATATAAAGTTGAGAAAGATACCTATGTTTAACTCCTACTTTATATGAACCTAACCCTTTTCTTTACTACATTTACTCTGGCCTACATAAAATTTACACTAACTTACATGGAATTTTATAAACAATACCAGGAATAGACCTACTATCAATAGACTGTTTTGAACCATTAAGTAATGAATTCAAATCAGAACCTTTCCTCCATGCAACCTTCTTTCCACTTAACAAATGACTATCTCTATAAACCCAAATTATAAATTGATGCTTTAAATGGTAAAGACATATAATCATCATCCTTATCATCATCCTACCAACAAAATTTCTATCATCTCAAATCACTCTAATTATAAACATTATTATTAAATACCACTTTTTTAATAAAATCATGACTATAACCTAATTCTACATAATTCAGCAACAAATTGACTTTTTGAATATCAGCATCATTATTAAAATTATTAAGCCTTCTATTCTCACAACAAAAATCCCTACAAAGTACTTTTTTTATGTATAAAAGGCTGATAATCTATCAGGCTCCAATCATACTTCTCAAATTTTTAGGTTTTATAAAATGACTACAAAACAAAACCATCATTAACCTTCTCAACATTTAAATCTAAAAACTTTAATTTTACAAAATCAAAACCACCCCCCTCAATTGTAAACTTAATATTAGAATCAAAACCATTCAATCCACATAAAAACTCTTCTAATTTCTCTTTCTGAATAACAAACAAACAATCATCAACATACCTAACAAATAATTTAATAGAACCTGAAAACATATTAATAATACTACACTCCAAATAATCAATATAGACAGCACACATCAATGGAGAAATGACATAACCAATAACCCAACCTTCTCTAATCTTATAAAACACATCATTAGACATAAAATACATTGAATCCTCTAACAGCAAAAGCAAATCATGAAAAACCTTAATCTTATCTGCAGAAAAACATTCTAATTTTTTTAAAATTGAAAGAAAAACATCAATACTTTTTAATCTATTAACCGATTGGTACATATTTAGTTTAGACATTGAAAATATGTACCAATCGGTTAATAGATTAAAAAGTATTGATGTTTTTCTTTCAATTTTAAAAAAAATAGAATGTTTTTCTGCAGATAAGATTAAGGTTTTTCATGATTTGCTTTTGCTGTTAGAGGATTCAATGTATTTTATGTCTAATGATGTGTTTTATAAGATTAGAGAAGGTTGGGTTATTGGTTATGTCATTTCTCCATTGATGTGTGCTGTCTATATTGATTATTTGGAGTGTAGTATTATTAATATGTTTTCAGGTTCTATTAAATTATTTGTTAAGATCGGAAGAGCACACGTTTGTTATTCAGAAAGAGAAATTAGAAGAGTTTTTATGTGGATTGAATAGTTTTGATTCTAATATTAAGTTTACAATTGAGGGGGGTGGTTTTGATTTTGTAAAATTAAAGTTTTTAGATTTAAATGTTGAGAAGGTTAATGATGTTTTGTTTTGTAGTCATTTTATAAAACCTAAAAATTTGAGAAATATGATTAGGCCTGATAGTTATCAGCCTTTTATACATAAAAAAATGTCTTTGTTGAATTTTTGTTGTCGGAATAGAAGGCTTAATAATTTTAATTATGATGCTGATATTCAAAAAAGTCAATTTGCTGCTGAATATGTAGAATTAGGTTATAGTCATGATTTTATTAAAAAAGTGGTATTTAATAATAATGTTTATAGTCGTGATTTGGATGATAAGAATTTTGTTGGTAAGGATGATGATTATATGTCTTTACCATTTAAAGCATCAATTTATAATTTGGTTTATAGGAATAGTCATTTGTTAGGTGGAAAGAAGGTTGCATGGAGATCGGAAGAGCAGACGTGTGAAATTCAATACTTAATGGTTCAAAGCAGTCTATTGATAGTAGGTCTATTCCTGGTATTGTTTATAAAATTCCATGTAGTTGTGGTAAATTTTATGTAGGCCAGAGTAAATTTAGCCTTAAGGAAAGGGTTAAGGTTCATATAAGTAGAGTTAAACATAGGTATCTTAACTCAGCTTTATATATTCATGAATTGAATACAGGTCATAGAATATTGTTTGACAATGCTTCGGTTATTTTTTATGAAAAGAATGAGTTAAAAAGAAGAATAAAGGAGACTTTGATGATAAAACTCTTGATTCTGAGGCTATCAATCTTATGAAGACTTCTTTTGATATTAAGGGAAGGTGGAGTTTGAAATGAATTATGGGAAGGTTTGTTTGTTTGTATATATATATATATGTTTTCCTTTAAGTTGATTTTCACTTGAGAAGGTCTATTTGTAGTAGATGAAACCATGGTTGTGTAAGGATTTTGGTAAAAATTTTGAATTTATCTAGTACTGTATTGTTTTATGGTTTTGCATATTTATATATATATATATATATATATATATAAATATATATTATCAATCATAATTGGATAAATGTTATAGGTATGTCCATGTATTTCATAAATATTTGGTGTCAGTCTATGTATATATTCTCAGCCACACACATACATGATAAATATATATTCTATAATTGTATATAAGGTTTTAGATGCATAATAAATCAGTATAGTTTTTTATATCATTATTTATCCACTTTTAATATTATTTTATATATATAAAAGGAGAAAGAAAAAAAGAAAAGAAAACCCATATGTTATAGTGAGTTACATGTTGGAACATATTTTTATGTTTATTTTATACTATTAATTGTAAATGCTCCAGCATACTATACATAACTTTTTTTTTGTTTGATCTTTGTATTTCTTGGTTTGTAATTAAGTAATCTTTATCACTGTGCTTTTAGGCATTGTAATTTACCTTCAATTATTTTAGGAATCACAGAATAAGATCAATTAATTGATTAGGGAAATATTTTCTTATTTTTTTTTTGTAAAGATATAATCAAAATAAGTTGATTTTATCTAAAGAATAAGGGTTATATTCAGTGGTCTAATTAATCCAATGTGGAAACTTTAAAATATACAGAATTGGAAAAGTATATTTAAAATAAAAAAAAAATAGTAAGGAATGCATATGATAGTGATAATTAATTAGTTGCTAACTGTTGCAATAACTTGAAGGGGTATATTCAAAACGTCTGATAAGTGGACTATATAAGCTATCTACTACATGCTCGGTTGGGGGGGGGATTCTTGCTTTAGCAGTCTTTTCATTGGCTTTTATTTGCCAAGCAAATTTTCCATGATTATGATTGCCAGTGGAAACATCTGGATTTAGGAATTCTACTTAATCTACCCTAGAAATAAAACCTGGCTGAGATGACTTCTATCCTTATTTAGTTCACCGAAAGACAACGGAGTAGATGTTTAGTAGCAGTACACCTCTCTATTCAATCTCATCAGCCAAGATATCATCTATGAGATCCAGCTTACCCTGATGAAGAAGTTACTTACCTGTACTTTAGTGAAATGAAGCCCTAGCTGCCCTGTTTAGTAGTTGTATAAAGCTGAAGGGAATCAAGAAACTAAAATAAGTGTCTATTTCTTATTATTAATTTCTGTTTTAAGTTATTTGTAAACTCTACTATTTGTGTTAATATGAAAATACACACATATAAATTAAATATATATAATGACCATAAATCAAATGAATGACAAACTTTTTATCGATTTATTGGAGCACTTTCAAAGGTCTAAACCTTCATTTTCAAGAAGGAAACTATGCAAATTAGGTCAGACTAAATATGCAAGTAAGGGTAGGATAGATCTAGATCTGCCACTTTTTAGATATGGAATAAAATGTCTCTTTTTAATATTGACATGTACATCAGAGATGGTATAACATGCCTCTTTCACTTTTCTTCACAATTTGTGCTGCTCTCTGCACATAATGCGAGGCTTATCTGGCCTGCACTGGTGTCATGTAAACACTGCATGCAGCACAGAAATATATGGGTGGTATGGGTCAGCTGAGGCCTTATGGTATGTGTATACATGTTGTGCAAGTCTTGTATGGATGGATGCCCTAGTCTCCCCATAATATGCTGCCAGACAATTATTATTAATACACGCGATCTTGTAATCAGTGTGTTGGGTATATTTGGGAGGATGTAGTCTTTAGTGTTGTTTATACATCTGTTGAAATTGGGAGGATAGTGGTAACATAAACTAAAATTATTACTAAAGATTGTGTGTACATCTTTATATATATTTTTAATATATGGCAGCAAGTTATGAGATTTATTTTGTTTCTGTTCTTGAATGGGACCATTTTCAAAATTCCTAATGATATTATCGGTCACTCTCTTGTTTATTTTGCATTTATTAGTTCCTTTCTGAATATGTCAATGTTCTTGCTTTTATCAGCCTCAAAGCTGCATAGATTTGCATTTCAGTATAATAAAGTTTTCAGACCAGCCATTTTATATGTATATTGGAGTGTTCAATGAGTGGTTTTTGTGTCCCCTAACATTGATCAATTTGATGGTCATTCTGTAACAGAAGTAATGAGATTCTATCATCACTTGTAGGTCTAGATATTTAATGCTATTGAGAGCTTCATTTTGATCTGTGTTTATGTTTATACCTGATGTTGTTTTGAGGTATGTCTTAATGTCTTCTATTATTTCCTTAGGTGTCGCTAAAATGTCATTTACATATCCAGTATGTACTAATAAACCACAGTCCATGTATCTTGGGATGATAATTTGTTATCTGCATTTATTATGATGCTGGCTACAATACCACTCATTGGAAGACCCATTGGCCACCCGTTGAGCCTGTGATACCATTCACGGTTGAACACAGCATACATGTTTTTGTTTATCCAGTTCAACAAGGCTACAACAAGTTGGATATGATCTTGACTCATGCCATGTCTTATGAGTGCTTCTTTTACTATTATTAAGAGCTTAGGTCTGTTAATAGATCCATACAATTCTGCAACATCAAGATCTGTCATCTGTGTATTTTGTTCTGGAGCCACATTCTTCAGTCTATTAACAAAGTCAAAAGATGACTTGATAGCATAATCCCCATAACCTGTGTCTTGTGTGATCCATGTACTTATAGTTTTTGCTGCCTTGTAATAATAAACACCACTGAAGTCAATCATCAATCTCAGTGGTACATTCTCCTTATGAGTTTTACCATTTGAAAACAATATTGGAGTTGTTGCAGCCGGTTACATTTAGAGGTATAAAGCCTTAAAGAATGCTTTAAATGTGTGAATCCTAAGAACAGTTAAGACAAACATATCTTTATTCAATTTAAAGTTGATCTCTGGGACTTTTATAAATTTCAGTTTATCTATTTGTTGCTGAATTTTGTTTTTATATTCACCTGTATTCATAATCACAAATCTGTTTCCTTTGTCTTCTTTCCTGACTGTGATCTTATTTTGATCCATAAACCTTTGTGCTGCTGCCATCCTATATCTCCACTGTTCCTGCCTTGTTTGTATAGCCTTGTATTGTATGCAGCTGGCGATTTTAGCTATATAAGAATCTTTAGGTGGGTTATTATCCAAACTTCTTCAGTGTCTGCCACAAGCTCCATTTTAGGTAGCCTCCATCATTCACCAAAAAAATCTAGGACCTTTATTCAAAACTGTTTTTACAACCTCTGGGATGTGAGTGTTTGCTAAATTTATAAAGCTTTCTTAAACCTCTGAAGCTATCTGTCTGCCTTGATTGTAAGCTAGAAATCAGAGCTTTTTATTCAATTTTGTGTCCAATTTTACTCTGAATCTGTTACTTTTATCGATTATTTCTGGTTGTGGTACTCTTTTGTTGAAAATGATTTTTTACATAATAATAATAATAATAATAATAATAATAATAATAATAATAATAATAATAATAATAATAATAATAAAAATAATAATAATAATAATAATAATAATAATAATAATAATAATAATAATAATAATAATAATAATAGTAATAGTAATAATAATAATATAAAAATAAATTATAATAAAAGAACTATATATTTAGTTGTATAGTTCTTTTATTATATCTTATTATTTTTGTTATTATTATTATTATTATTATTATTATTATTATTATTATTATTATTATTATTATTATTATTATTATTATTGTTGTTGTTGTTGTTGTTGTTGTTTTTGTTATTATTATTATTATTATTATTATTATTATTATTATTATTATTATTATTATTATGTTTCAAAGAAAAGAACTTTATTGATAACCATAGAGTTACATTTGCTATAAGACACTTCATATACATATATTTACATTGCTAGTGAGTAAACCAAGTTTAAGTTGGTATTGGTGATGTACAAAAAAGGAACTTAACTTAGGAGGGAAAAATATTTAAACATTGTTAGGGGGGGTGAAAATACATATGTATACGTTACATTTATGAGTGCTGCTTGCTGTAATCATAGTTCTCCAAAGTCTTGGGTTATCATTGTTCAATTTGCAAAACTTCAACTTTGATGTATATTGCCATGGCAATATTATTATTATTATTATTATTATTATTATTATTATTATTATTATTATTATTATTATTATTATTATTATTATTATTAATATTATTATTATTATTATTATTATTATTATTATTATTATTATTATTATTATTATTATTATTATTATTATTATTATTATTATTATGTTTCAAA
>JAQFVV010008778.1:0-22883 GCA_028023455.1 Epiperipatus broadwayi | reverse complement strand
AAAACATTAATATATATATATATTAGATATTAATAAATTTATTATTTATATATTTTAAGTATTTAGTTGTCTATAAATTGAATATATTTAATTTTAAAGAATAATATATATATATATATATATATATATATATATATATATATATATATATATATATATATATATATATATATATATATATATATATATATATATATATATATATATATCAGTCCATAAAAGAATAAGAAACATAAATAAATTATAATACTTCCAGAAGATAGATTGTACCAATTCTAAGAGAAAAACTGATAAAGCTTTTCTAACAAATTGGATTTACTAATATAGGCCTTGGATACATTTATTCACTTCTTTAGAACGTTATTAATGTAATTCAGAAAAACGAAGATCTGCTAAGTAATTACTTTTGGCCAATCATCATTAGTAGATACAATTAGGCTTCCTCTTAAAGCTTCACTATTTGTACAAAATCTAACTTTTTTATCTCGATTTAGTATTACTACTTACAGCAGTATAAATGCTGGAATTTGCTAAGTATCTTAAATCTTAGCAAACCATGAAATATTTTTTTAACAGTTTTAAATATACCTAACTTTCATCTAAGAAAAACATGTGATTAACTGAAAATTAAGTATATTTAAGATATTACATGTAAAAAACAATAGAATGGAAATGAATTAATTATTCCATATAGTGTGGTATTTATGAATACAGAAAATTTGGAATTTTAAAATTAAATTATATCTTTTTTTAATATTGGAAAAAAGAAGTCAAATATTACAATCTACAATTCTAACTATTACTGTTTTTTTTTTTTAAAAAAAAACTGAAAATCTATTACATATGTCATAGGTCAGAACTAAAGCATTCTTGTTAGTTTTCATGAATTCAACATTGAAGCTTCATTAAACACAAGCTAAACATAATATCCTTTATTTGAATCCTATCTCTTTCTTAAGACACCAGACAGTGAGGTTTGGAGAAGTTTAATATCTATCTAAAGTATTTTTGACTGAAACATTAATGTATATCACACTAGTTTTAATATAAAATATTCTTTAAATTGCATGAATTTTTAGATGTCTTTATTTTTTTGATCAAAACATATATGCTATACATAAGGCTATTAAACTATATGTAAATGAAATAAAGTGCATAAGCTCTAAGATCGATAATTAAATATGGAGATCTCACATTTTTTCTGAACTATTTTAGTCTATAAAACAAAGTTGTACAAAAATAATTCTATTATAAAATATAATTTCAGATTGCCATAGCAATTATTTAATCTTGTTTGAATTTAAAAAACTAATCACACTATGATACTACTATTAAATATTTATTTACTGTGTTTACCAATATTTATTTGGAGGGATTGTTACTTTAATATCATTTATATGATTATTTCTTATACATAGTTATTGTTAAAACATATTGCTAGTGTACATTCATAAGATTTTAGTTATTCATTACAATTTACACCAAAGAAAGTAAAATTAATGAAGCATAAACATTTACTTTACATTCTATTAGAATTTCTGTTTATGTTATTGATGAACAAATGATCAGAAGTGTCAGTTTTTATACTTGTCATAGATGAATAATACTAATACTAGAAATAAAAAAAATATGAAAAAGAAGTAATTATAGTAGCAGCATCAATAGTAGTAGTAGTAGTAGTAGTAGTAGTAGTAGTAGTAGTAGTAGTAGTAGTAGTAGTAGTAGTAGTAGTAGTAATATATAGACATTTGATTGAGATGTCAGAAACCATAGCAAGGATGTTGTTTACTTACTGTAAAACTTTTATTGTTAACACTAATGCACATAAATTATACTAAATTTTTGTTCAACAGGAAAATGCTCTATTTGTAATGCAACCCAAACTATTGTTAAATAAAATTGATCTTAAACATACTGTAAATATATCCAGTACACCCATGCCACATGATGATTATTAATTTTATGTTTAAATTTAAATTGCAAATAATATATATATATATATATATATATTGTAACCGGACCACCACACAATCCTTTTATTACTTCAGTTGTAACAATTTCCTGATGAGCATGTTGCAGGAAGGAGCTATCAATTGGCACTACCCAATGCAGATGTTAAGCCCCCCAATAACAATATTTCCTGCTCATCAGAGGATGTAGTACCATAGAGGCTGGAAGCATCTAGACATTTATATGTTTGGTTTTCCAAACGGTGCCACTAGAGTTCCATCTCACTACAACCTGACTTACCTAGGTCTAGTTATGCCAGACGTAGCTCAGGAGGCATGAGATTCTCATGAACAAATGCAATGACTGATGAGTGATGCAATAAAAACAAAATAGAATTGAACAACTGGATAACTAAGATTAATTTTAAGTAACAATAAATTTATTTAACAAATTAATTTGCAAGTTCTTCTAATAAAGTTCCTTCATATCCATGTGAAGATCCATTGTTTTATTCATTTCTGGTCCATTGGGTTTCTTTGGTATACTTCAGTATGACTTAAAGAATGTAACTTGTTGAGAGTATAATAAAGTCCTTTCATAGTTCTTTTAACAACTTACATCTTTAGTTACATAATTAATTCACAGAGAGGAATGTGCCAAATTGAGATAACAGAGAGAGAGTAATGAAGACAACTGATAGCATCTGATGCAGAGTTCCACTTAATTTAACAAATATTTTGTTTGCAGTTTACTGTGTATCTTAGTATACATTCAATAATAGTACAATAGCAATTAGAGAATTCAAGTTCTTTAACAATTTACCTTTGGTGTCTCATTCAGAGTTCCAGTTAACCTTAAGTTATTTTATTTGCAGTCCATTAGTATTTCATTAAATTTATTAAATCCAGTAATGTGGTTTAAATTACTCCCACAAAATCAATATTCAGGTAAGCATTAATCATTTGTAATTTTACATTAATATGCAGATAAGCATTTAGAGTCATATAATATTTCATTACATTTAACTAATGTGGTTTAAATTACTCCCACAAAATCAACATTCAGGTAAAAATTAAGCATTTGTAATTTTACATTAATATGCAGATAAGAACTTAGAGTCCCCACAAAATCAATATTCAGGTATAATTTTCATTTATACTTTATCACGAATAAGTGATTTTCATAACTTTAGTTTCATTCATAATTTTCCAGGAACAAACGTATTTTCATGCAGCTACATTTATTAATAATTCTTTTTTTTTATATTTATAATAAAGATGTTTGGTTTGTCTTTTAAAACATATATAATTTTAGTTTAAGAAATACGTTTTGTTTATCTTTTAAAAAACACATATAATTTTAGTTTAAGAAATACGTTTTGTCTTGTCTTTTAAAAAACATATATCGAATATTTTTATAAAATCATTACCTTCATTTATCCAGTTATCACTTCAAAAAAGGGTCATCGCATTTCAGTTGAATGGCATTATTTCCTTTCTATGATGTCTATCCAGGCAAATCTAGAAAAATCATGGCTTAGAATGAAGAGGTACAGCTGTTACGTTAGCCCTCCATCGCTATGTTTTCGTTAATAATGTTTTCTTTTTCCATTATTAACAGTGGTTGTAAAAGTTATATTCCATGGTGATGAAAGTCAGAGTTGAGTAACACTTAAATAAGAATTTTAACTTTTTAATTCTTCACTTTTCTTACTATCTTTTTCTCAAAAAAAAAAAAATCTTCTTTAAACATACACTTTAAAAATC
This sequence comes from Epiperipatus broadwayi, assembly GCA_028023455.1. Classification (NCBI taxonomy): domain Eukaryota; kingdom Metazoa; phylum Onychophora; class Udeonychophora; order Euonychophora; family Peripatidae; genus Epiperipatus; species Epiperipatus broadwayi. The sequence continues at coordinate 19,167 of JAQFVV010008778.1, read as the reverse complement.
CAATCTAATCTGCCTCTGAACTTCCAACTTGACTATTTATATCTCATTCTTGGACTGATTAAACAGCCTTTCCCCCCAGCTCATTGGCTATTCTTTTTAGCAGTAGAAGACCATTTTTAATTATCTGGCTATGTGTTTTCGAATTCCAATTAATTTTACATTTCTTTGCCTAAAGGCATTGGCTTAACACCTAAGTTATTTTGCCTTACAAATTATTTTTCTGCAATACAAAATAAACTTATCTTTTTTTAATGTTTAAATATATTTTTTTTTTTTACTTTATTGATTTCCTTTTTTTTTTTTTGATTGATGAATTTTAATAAAGAAAGATTTATACTTTCTTTTAATTGCAGATTTAACATATTTGTTGTGTCTTTTTTTATTTTTAATTTGACCAAATTAATTTTCTTTTTTCATTGCTGTCAATTTTCATGATTCCTTTGTTTCTTTAAATTTTTAGTTTTCCTCAACCATTATTAAGTCTTTTCTTTTCTAACAACAAATCATGCCAGTATTTTTAAATGAGGGGGGAAGAGATCTTTTGACTATATATGCATGGAACAGTCTACCTGTTTCATTACCCCCCCCACCAAATTTTGGGATGAAATCGCCTGGAAATATGATTTTATTCCACATATTATACACATTATCTCTCATTACTGCATCTCTTCTGGTTTTAGGTTTGCTGATGAAATAGGTAAGATGAGCTGGAAAAGTGAATACATGAACTGCAGCCTCCAATGCCAGGATAAGTAGATGGCCAAGCACAAACTACTAGTATGCACTGCCCCATGATGTCACAAGAAAATATCTCATTTTTAAGCACTACCTCTCTTGTACCTAGAAGGATCATCCAACTAAGAGTAGGAGCCAGAGAAAAAAAACACAATTTGGCACTCAGCCAACCCTGCTCAACTTCTGTGAGTCTTAGGGGCTATCATTTGGTCTATTCATGAGACCAAGGCCTATACATGAGGCCCATATATACACATTGCTGGACTACTCTCAGAGCACAACATCCAGGTCTGGATAGTGTCGAGCATATACTTCGGAGCATCATGAACACAATGCATCCAAGCCGCTGTGCTCAATCATCCACCCACCTCAACATGAAAAACACAAGTTCATGCATCACTACGTCACACTCACAAACTTTTTCAATCAGCTATCTCTATTTTATTGTTCTGTATTGTAACTACAGCTTGGTTTAGGAGACTGAGGATCATGATCAGTTCTCCTATCACATCTTTCTTTGTTTTGAGGTGATAAACTTCTGTTTTGTTCTATTTTTGGGCGTTTTTCAGGCCATACATCATCATGATGGCTTGCATTTCTAGCCACACTTTCTTGCAGGTTATGATCACTATTTGATCTTCTTATAACCCAGGTTTGGTAAGGGCTCTGTGTGTTGCCTGTTGAATATCTTCTTTGCCTTTTCCATGGTGGTGTCTGATTTCTTTGGTGCTGATACCATGGTGGTGGGTCATAGTTGCTATATTGCCAAGGAGGTGTTTTCCTTTTGTTTCTGATGGCTCCTATTCTAGGCCCATCATCTCTTCTATAAGGAGGTTTGTTTTGTGGTTGCTTTGCCCCTCCTTCCTTGGCTGCTGATGCACCACAGCTATCGTAGGCTGTTAATAGTTCAGCAACCTGCTCAATAGATCGACGATCAGTCCCAATCAGCATTCTTTCTATGTAACTTGGGAAGCTGTGCCATATCAATCTAATAATCTGGAGTTCAGATAGAGGGTCAGATGTCAAGGCTCTCAACCTGGCCACCTGTCTTCTAAAGAAGGGTGTATAAGGCTCTCCAGGTGGACATTTCTCCTGGGACACCACATATTTAATCCCCTCCTGATAATCATCACTCCAGTAACAGCTCATTAGTGCTCCTTTAAACTCATCAAAATTTGTAGGTTGGGTAAACAGTGAATCCCACCATGCTTGTGCTGTACCTTGAACATGACTACATGCTATTGCCAGTTTTGCCTTTTCTGTCAATACATTAATACTAAAGTATCTCTCCAAACTTTTTACATATTCTATAGGCGCTTCATTACAGCTCCTTGAAAAAGTTCTGATTTCTAAAAACTGGTTTACAATTCCAGACATTTGGTTGGTTATAGGGACTTCATGACTAACTTGGTAATTCTCTTTCATTTGACATTCTTTTGGGACTGTTTCTGCCTTTCCTTGTTTAGGCAATGTATTACTATTTTTTATTTCTATCTTTTTCATCTGGGTGGTCAATATATCCACCTTCTCCTGCATGATTCTTGCATTCTTATTATTTTCGTATCCATGGTCTCACATATCTGGGTCAATTTAATTTCTTGCTCTATTAATGAGCCTTTTACTTCTCCATCACTTCCTCCTTAATTTTTAATATTTTGTTAGTCATCTCTTTTATTAACTGGTCAAACTTTTCATTTTGGCTTTCAGTTATTTCTCTGATTTGTTCTTTCAATTCTCTTTTGTCTTCTTCTCTCTGTTTGTCCCTTTTCTTGTTGTCTTCTTCTCTCTGTTCGTCTCTTTTCTTGTTGTCTTTTTCTCTGTGTTCACTATGTTCTTTTTTCTCTTCCTCTCTTTTCTTGTTGTCTTCTTCTCTCTGTTCGTCCCTTTTCTTGTTGTCTTCTTCTCTCTGTTCTTTCTGTTCTTTGTTATTTTCTTTTATGATTTCCATTAACTGTGCTAACATGGACGTCTCCCCTATTTTCTGTGATTGCTTTTGATTGTCCGCTTTGTCTTCTTGTTTAGCTTTTTTCTCTGAAAGATTGTCTATACTTTCTGTATTCATCATCTTTTTTGCTTTTGATCTGGTTATCATCAATTTTTTTTTTAAATTTTATTTGTACTTTTTATTTCAATTTTGATAAGCTTCCCTCTCCATCCACACCATGATTTAACTCCATCTTCTTTGAAATGCCTGTTTTATTCTCTATGCCATTCATTTTTGTGTTGTATTTCTTTTAAACTTTTATTTTTCCACCCTTCCTGAATAAATCACATCACTGCATCATATGCACTGTTCATATCACAGAATCATGATCTGCTTATGCCTATGGGTAGGCTAGCTAGATAAGGCCTCACAGTAAGGTGACAAATGTAACCAGACCACCACACAAACCTTTTATTACTTCAGTTGTAACAATTTCCTGATGAGCGTGTTGCAGGAAGGAACTATCAATTGGCATTACCCAATGCAGATGTTAAGCCCCCCAACAACAATATTTCCTGCTCATCAGAGGATGTAGTACCATAGAGGCTGGAAGCATCTAGACATTGATTTGTTTGATTTTCCAAATGGCGCCACTAGAGTTCCATCTCACTACAACCTGACTTATCTAGGTCTAGTTATGCAGATGTAGCTCAGGAGGCATGAGATTCTCATGAACAAATACAATGACTGATGAGTGATGCAATAAAAATAAAATAGAATTGAACAACTGGATAACTAATATTAATTTTAAGTAAATTTATTTAACAAATTAAATTTGCAAATTCTTCTAATAAAGTTCCTTCATATCCATGTAGATTCATTGTTTTATTCATTTCTGGTCCATTGGGTTTCTTTGGTATACTTCAGTATGACTTAAAGAATGTAACTTGTTGAGAGTATAATAAAGTCCTTTCATAGTTCTTTTAACAACTTACATCTTTAGTTACATAATGAATTCACAAAGAGGAATGTGTCAAATTGAGATAACAGAGAGAGTAAAGAAGACAACTGATAGCATCTGATGCAGAGTTCCACTTAATTTAACAAATATTTTGTTTGCAGTCCACTGTGTATCTTAGTATACATTCAATAATAGTACCAATAGGAATTAGAGAATGCAAGTTCTTTAACAATTTACCTTTGGTGTCTCATTCAGAGTTCCAGTTAACTTTGGGTGATTTTATTTGCAGTCCATTAGTATTTCATTAAATTTATTAAATCCAGTAATGTGGTTTAAATTACTCCCACAAAATCAATATTCAGGTAAGCATTAAGTATTTGTAATTTTACATTAATATGCAGGTAAGCATTTAGAGTCCATATAGTATTCCATTACATTTAACTAATGTGGTGTAAATTACTCCCACAAAATCAACATTCAGGTAAGCATTAAGCATTTGTAATTTTACATTAATATGCAGATAAGCATTTAGAGTCCATATAATATTTCATTAAATTTATCAAATCCAGTAATGGGGGTTTAAATTACTCCCACAAAATCAATATTCAGGTAAGCATTAAGCATTTTCATTTATACTTTATCACGAATAAGTGATTTTCATAATTTTCCAGGAACAAATGTATTTTCATGCAGCTACATTTATTAATAATTCTTTTTTTTTTATATTTATAATAAAGATGTTTGGTTTGTCTTTTAGAACATATATAATTTTAATTTAAAAAATACATTTTGTTTATCTTTTAAAAAACATATATAATTTTAGTTTAAGAAATACGTTTTGTCTTGTCTTTTAAAAAACATATATCAAATATTTTTATAAAATCATTACCTTCATTTATCCAGTTGGTCATCGCATTTCAGCTAAATGGCATTATTTCCTTTCTATGATGTCTATCCAGGCAAATCTAGAAAAATCATGGCTTAGAATGAAGAGGTACAGCTGTTACGTTAGTCTTCCATCGCTATGTTTTCGTTAATAATGTTTTCTTTTTCTATTATTAACAGTGGTTGTAAAAGTTATATTCCATGGTAACGAAAGTCAGAGTTGAGTAACGCTTAAATAAGAATTTTAACTTTTTAATTCTTCACTTTTCTTACTATCTTTTTCTCAAAAAAAAAAATCTTCTTTAAACATACACTTTAAAAATCCAATCTAATCTGCCTCTGAACTTCCAACTTGACTATTTATATCTCATTCTTGGACTGATTAAACAGCCTTTACCCCCAGCTCATTGGCTATTCTTTTTAGCAGTAGAAGACCGTTTTTAATTATCTGGCTATGTGTTTTCAAATTCCAATTAATTTCACATTTCTTTGCCTAAAGGCATTTGCTTAACACCTAAGTTATTTTGCCTTACAAATTATTTTTCTGCAATACAAAATAAACTTATCTTTTTTTAATGTTTAAATATATTTTTTTTCTTTATTGATTTCCTTTTTTTTTGGATTGATGAATTTTAATAAAGAAAGATTTATACTTTCTTTTAATTGCATATTTAACGTATTTGTTGTGTCTTTTTTATTTTTAATTTGACCAAATTAACTTTCTTTTTTCATTGCTGTCAATTTTCATGATTCCTTTGTTTCTTTAAATTTTTAGTTTTCCTCAACCATTATGAAGTCTTTTCTTTTCTAACAACAAATCATGCCAGTATTTTTAAATGAGGGGGGGGGACTATATATGCATGGAACAGTCTACCTGTTTCAATATATATCTATCTTATTATAATAATATTAAAGTATAAAAAATAAAATCAAAGAAATTTAAATAAGATAGTTATAACATAATATAATAAAAATTTAATATTTAGTCATTTGATTACTAGATTAAAAGTTTCATGACTTAATAGCAAGTTTTAAATTTAAACGAGAGTGACATTTTCGAAATGTCATTTCGAATAAATTTTTTGGCTTAAGTTATATATAGATCATATAGTTTTAATAAATTAATTTATATGTAATATAGATCATAATAAAGATTATTAATAATTAACGGTTTTGGAGGTAACTTCATTCTTTGCTTGACTATTTCATTACACAATAAAAATGTTTATTTTAAAACTCCCACCCACCCACTCCCACACGCAGATATATATATTCAATGGAAGTTTTATATTATTAAAATATTTGAAGACAATATAAATAATCATTCTAAATATATATGAAATGAAGTAAGGAAAGAAAATGAATGGCAATTTATTTCTCATTTCACGAGACAGAGTTGATAATAGATGGCAGTGCATTGATATAAACAGTCTTGGAAAGTTTACTATAAATAAAACCATTGCCTTTCCATTACATAATTAAAATAACTTCTATCTTAATTTTTAATTCAGTTTCTTTAATCTATTAGTTTTCTTTTCAGTATTTTTCAACAAATATCCCATATTTTTGATTAATCTTATATGTAGTCTCTTTAATAATTTTTACATTTTGTAAAATTTAATTTAAGATTTTATTTATCTTCTTATTAATTCTTTTAGAAATTAGTACAACACAACTTCTTTTTAATCTATTGCTTCTTTCAATGATATTGAAAACAACCTCTGTTCTTTTATCATATTATTTTAACTCCATTCTATCTTCATTAATTACAGTATAATTGTTTCATACTTCACTTTGTAATTTTCAATTCTGTATTCTTTTGGTATTGTGTTTAAGCATAAAAGGTATAAATATGTACTACTTTTTCAAACATTTAGACTTATTCCATTTTAAAAATGTTATCCCTATAAAACATTCTTCATTTTTAATTTTATCATCATTTATTAACCTATATTTAATAATGTGATCAAAATATTTATAATTGTTAATCTTTACTTCTTCGTTATAATCAATCTTTATTTTGTTTTCTTTATTGGAAAAAAAAATTGAATATAAAAATCTTTTTTAATATTTATTTTTAATTCCAATTTTTATTTTCATTCAACAACTTTTACAATATTTTGTGAAGATTTGAGGCAATATTTGCAAAAATAATCCCATCCAAGTAAAAACTTGCTGATTTAAAAAATCTCTATTTATTTCTATTTTTTTTTTGAATCCACAAAATATTTTTTAAAACTTATAGTTTTGAAGATGAAATCCTCATGCCAGCGATTCTTACCATAATATCATTATGTAGTCTAATCATTGCTATTGGACTTTTGTTGTAAATGATTATAAAATCAAATGCCTTTTTAAATTTGCAGACCCAAACAGATGGTCACTAATGCTCACCAGTTCTTTCTCTAATTTTTATCATAAAAAAAAGATGATCTATGTTATAAACAAAATTCTTGCTTAAACTTTTGTAGATTACTTTGTTGAGTCTTAATCATGATCATATTTATATTAACTTTGAATTAGTTTTTTTAAAAAATATCTATCAAGATTCACTATTTTCTAGAACATTTCTACTAATTAATTGCATGTTCCATCTCTTTATTTATTTGATTTTTCCTATGTGTTGCAGTTATAAGTCTCCTGTCTTTTTTATTTAATTACTATTACTATATTGTTCTTTATAATATTCATTAAGGCTGTAGCCTCAATCACATGCATATAAAATGCGACAGTAGGGACCTCTACAGGTCTTAAAATCACAAGCTTACTCTTGGAAGAAAAGAGGGGAACCCTTTTTTACTTCAACCTACTTTCTATTTAAATAGGTGAAGCTGAAGCAGTTCGATCTAAGAGTGTGAAGCTATTCAATACTTCACTAATTAAGTCCACATTTCTTATTACATATTAATACTCGTGAAATCTTTCGATTTACAGTGAGTCAATAGAAAGATTTTATAATGAGAAATCTATTACAATAATTTAAAGTTGTAATTATAAATTTATTTAAATGCACATTCATTACATAAATAATATTAATTAAGGCTGTAGCCTCAATCACATGTGTATAAAATGCGATAGTAGGGACCTCTACAGGTCTTAAACCACATGAATATTATTTTCGTAATGAATGTGCATTTAAATAAATTTATAATTACAACTTTAAATTATCGTAATAAATTTCTCACTATAAAATCTTTCCATTGACTCACTGTAAATTGAAAGATTTCACGAGTATTAATAGGTAATAAGAAATGTGGACTTAATTAGTGAAGTATTGAATAGCTTCACACTCTTAGATCGAACTGCTTCAGCTTCACCTATTTAAATAGAAAGTAGGTTGAAGTAAAAAAGGGTTCCCCTCTTTTCTTCCAAGAGTAAGCTTGTGATTTTAAGACCTGTAGAGGTCCCTACTGTCGCATTTTATATGCATGTGATTGAGGCTACAGCCTTAATGAATATTATTTACGTAATGAATGTGCATTTAAATAAATTTATATTGTTCTTTGTAGAATTGATTAATTATATTACCCTTCTTTTAAAAATAATATCATCTTTTCTTGTTAAGGTTAAAATATTTTTTACAATATGGTTATATCTTTGAGACTTTTATTTTGTGTTATGATTTTCCTTGACATTTTATAGTCATAATTTCTTAAGTCATCATAACTATTTTCAGCATCATTTTATAAAATTTCAGATATGCAGTTTTTATAATAAGTGATTTTAAATACCTTTATATTTTTTTAGTATATTTTGATTGTTACAGTAAAAAATTAAGTGGTGGATTGCTGCTATTGTTTTTGCTATCCAGTAGCTATACTTGGTTAGATATCCTTTACCTGATTCAAGTCTAAGTGACCTTCAATTTTTTAAAATTAGTTGTAAGCTTTAGCTTAAGTTAACTATAACTTATATAAAAATTAAGAATATTAATTATGGATACTATCTTTTTTATTAGTTTTTGTCTTTTTATTAATATATATTTCATATCTAACTCATGGATGCTAACATTTCATGTTGAATCCATTAAGCATGTTTTTAAAATAAAAATTTTCTACTAATGAAAATACAGTATATGTTTTCTATATCATAATTAGGATGCTTCAATATTTATTTTATCTTTGGAGATTTTCTAAAAACAATAAATAAATAAATTGCAATGTTCATTTTTTTCATTCCCTCCACAAATTTCAAAGTTTATAAAGCCTTTCATTTGTGGGTTTATATTTATTTATATTTAAACTATAGCACTTTTATCTTTCAAATATTTATTAATTTGATCATTAAAATCTTCATGATAAATTTGAAGTATTATTTGGCTCGTTTAAAGCACACATTTACATCAAGCCTTTAACTTCTTAGTCAGCATTAAAATTTAGCAAGTGTTAATTTCAATTACATATATTAAAAAATAAATAATTGAATGAAATTACTAAGGAGTTTATAAAAAGTTTGAGCACTGGAATTGATAGAATTAAAGTCAATCCAAGGACTTTACACCCTAAAATCTCATACACCAACTTCTGCACTAACCATGCAGGGCATTACATTTATTCAATGTATCCCATTAAATAAAATTATTAAACTTCGTAATTTCTCTATCAGTTTTCCATGATATTGTGATTCTTATGCTTATATGTTTAATTCAACTCTTTACTTTCTGTTTGTTTAATATAAATTAATTTTAACTAGCAACTATAATTTTACTTTTAAAAGTACTATTTTTTCCTTTATCAACAGTTTCAATTGTCTTGCAGTGTTTTTAAAGATTTGTAAATTAATAATATATGACATTACTAATTATTTGAATAATCACTTTTTAAAATAATATTGCTGCTCCATTCTCTCTAAAACTAACAACAATATAAAGTTTTATTCTTTTCAGTGTTGACCATGTCATCTTCTACAGGATCGAGAAAAGATTTAGTTGTGAGGATGGTAATAAAAATAACATTCAAAAATTTAAAAAGTTAAAAAAAAACTTCATTATATAATATATTAATAATAAAATAGAACAAATTGTTTAAAAAATATTGAATGTATGTTAAAATAAATTATTATTTGTCATATTAAATAATATAGAAGTTGAATAGTTTTTAATTTTTTTTTATTAATTTATGAGAAATTGATAAAATATATTAAAATTATCTTTTATCAAAGAATGAATTACAAAACAACTCAATTAAAAATTAGAAAAAAAATATTAAGCCTGTTTATATGAAAGATTAAAACAACAAAAAAAATTCAGGCAACAAAAGTATTTTGTAAATTCATCAATTAAAGTGTTTTCAAAAAGTTATAATCAAAATAAAAAAGTGTTAAAAACAAGAATAAGATCAAACATGTTAGAAAAGTGTTCAAACAGAAAGAAGTAAAACTTATACAAAGTCAATTTTTCTCATAGCTATCATTCTGAATTTTGGATTCTCATTTTATTCATGCAACCTCAAACTTTCATTATGCTGAGTAAATAGAAAAGGAAAAGCTGCCAATATCTAATCTTACATTGGAAACCTGGAATCTGAAATGCTATTTAAAAATGAATTCTTTAATTTTTACCATCTTGAAGAAATCAAAGTATGATTATGTAACATAGGCTGTGTGAGGTTTGAAAAATTGTTTAGACATTATTCTAATATGTTTTATGTTTATATGTTTATTTCTAACAAACTTAGTGAAGTGTTTCATGAAAACAAAAGTGTTTAGATATTGTTCTAACTATTATAAATTTATTTTAGTATATTAGTCCAAATAAATTTTTTGAAATAAATGCTTTGTTTAAAAAAAAAAGCAGCATTTGTGGGTTATATATTGTAGCTGTGTTTTAAAGTCAAAATTCATTTTATTTTCTTTAATCTTGCAGGTGTATCATATGGCAACTTTTGTTTGCAGATTCAAGTCACTCCAAAATCAGCAATTTTTATGTTATAGCAAATTTATGGTCATTTTAAAACTAAAAATGTACCGTAAGATGCTGCTCTTTCTAGAATTATTTTACAAGTAAAAAATCAATAATATTTAAATTTAAAGCCATAATAATGAGAAGGTGGACTGTCCAAGGTCCTAATTGGCTGTTTATTATTTTCAATAAAAGGGAGCACTTGTCAACAATTTTGACAGGTCTAAGGTTTTTGTTTTGAATTTCAAAATGAAAATGTTTATTTTAGAGTATTTTTTTCAAATTTTTTTTTTTTTACATATTATACATTATTTTGATAAAATATGCCAAAAATATAATTATTTTAGAAGAATAGTTAGGATTTTAGTAAAAATTCTTTACTTTTACACAAATGTAATTGAGAAAGAAACCAATGAGTACACAGCATTTTCTAATAGGTTATGAAACATTTTATGTTTTCTGCTATAGATTATTTTTATAATTATAAATAGAAATATATTTTTGAAAAAAAATTTCATTAACTTTCATAATCTGACAAATTATTAATTTGCTTTTTACAAACAAAACTAAAATTAATATAATATTAAAAGACAAACATATTTTTTACTTTTGATTCTGTAATTGACCAATCAAAAGTTTGAACTTTAATTCACTAGGCCAATAGGGATTTGTATCAACTAGAAGACTAATATACATGTTAATTAATATTTTTTTTTTAAAAAAAAAAGTGTTTTTTTTATATTTGAAATTGTCAGTTAAAACAAAAAAATATTGGAAGGTATAAAATATTTGTTAAGTGGAAATATCTGCATTAAAAAAAAGATAAATTAAAATGTTAAATAATAAGTAGTAATTTTAGTAATTTTAATGATATAATGAGGTTCATTTGTTTATAGTTAGCCTTTCATTTAATAGCTGAGAATTAGATTTGTGTAGGTGAGTTTGTCATATATATACAGTTGTTTGTTCACTAATGAATAGTTTAAATATATCTGCATATGTATGAAAGGATTCATTCCTATTTTGTTCTATTAAATTAGAGATTGGATTCAAAACAAGCTATCTTTGTAAAAATCTTAGTTTTATTAAATTGGGTTTCAGATTGAAATGGCAATTCCTTATATTTATTAATAAAAAAAGTAGTGGTTACAATTATCCCAATATTGGAAAAATATAAATGCCTACACTAGAAAACTTTGTAGTTAAATAAATGTCTGTGTTCAAATCCTCTCTAATTACATTTAAACTCCAACTATATGAATTACACTTATATTTCAAAACTAAAAAAAATATTTAAAAAAAAAAATAAAAAACCTTGATTTACATCTTTGTGTTTCTAGTATAATTTTAAAATTAACTGTCATATCATTTTTTTTCTTATAATTCCACATAATACAATAAGCACTTAACATGAAGCAGTTTCTACGTTTTGCAATCTTATTTCACTTGGAAAGAAAGTTTTCAATTAAAAAATTACTATTAGATAAAACACTATATTCTTAAGCAGTGAAATTTAATATTTTAACCTTTAATGATAAATTACCATCTTGCTGATGATTTTTCTGCACTTGGGATATTAGTACAATAACTTTATATATATCCAACTCTAAAATTATCATCAAAAATAGTTTAAATTTTTAAACAGTAATTTTTAATACTTCATTATTCAAATACTTGAGAAACCATGTTTTTCAATCAGATATAAAAGCCAAAACATTTGCTTTACAAAATTATATGTAACAGGGGTGGCCAATTTTTGTGTTCATAAGATCTACTTTTTATTTTTAAAATGTGTTGCAATCGACTTGATGTTATAGGCGTAGTCTAAGTGGAGGGAGGTGTGAAATAATACTTTTTTTATATCTACCTAATAAAAAATAACAATTATTTAACGGGCCAAAAAACTCATGTCGGGGGGGGGGATTAAAGCAACATGAATAATTATTAACAATATTTATTAATTCAAATTAGCGACATTAAGTCAAGATTAAAAATATTTTCAGTAATGATATGACTTAGTGGGCTTCACCTATCTAGAATTGGGAAAAAAAATTAGAACAAAAACAAAAATAAAAAAATTTGAAAATCTTGACTTCATTTGTTTCACTCGTTACCCAACAGCTCTTACCAGATTGGCATCGCGATCGACAAAAATTGGCTTTGCGATCGACCGGTGGATCACGATCGATTTGTTGGACATCCTTGATATATAAGGTTATGCATTCTCTTCATATTTATTATTATGTAAACCAATCGTACAACAAGAAGATATGAAATGAAAATTAAAGGTTTACTTAACAGATGAAATGAAAACATTCTATTCACTATGCAAGTTAATCTTTTCTGTTAGTGAGTAATTTTGTTTTATTTTGACTTACAATATGCAGTATATAAAAATATCTAATTATTTATTTTTGATCAATAATTGGATTTCTGTCCTGTGTGATTTAGTGCAATAATATGATGTCAGATTTTGTAGAGTAAGGTTTTTGAATGGATTCGAATTCTATCTCTTCCACTTCTAAGTCTTTTTATGAACCATTGAGCAATAAAGCAATTTATTTATTCCCTTTTTTAAAACTGGATTTTTTTTTTGTTTTTAATTGATAATTTGTTTGATTATATCATAAATAAATTTGTGTAAAAAATACTTTGAGAAATTTTATTAAAATTATTAATATTTATATACACACCTATATATGTAATTTGAAAAAATTTTCTAGAACATTTAAATTCTTAGTAAAATGTAATCAGCATTGGTTATAGGGCAATTGCCTACACAATTATTACACCTCACTTGGATTTAATACCCAGATTATAGAATATGATAACACAATAATTACTATAATTTATTTTCATATTTCTTTGCAAATAATTTATTATATTTTTAAATTGTCTTCCATTAAAGAAATTTGTCAGTGACTCTGTGGTTCTTTTACTTGCTATAAGCAATTATGTGTTACATATTGTTTTCTTAACCATCACATGTCTTTTACTGCTTACATATAAAATATGGTTGTAGACACAGTTGTTTGCTTTATTCTACTCTAAAATCATTTATGTAAAATTAAATGTTAATAGCTAACAGATAATTCACATCTTAATTGCCTTATTCAGTAAAAACTTATGAACTGTTTAACTATCTTCTGAAAAAGACTATTAGCAAAAACTAATTATGGGCATTGTATTGTGGTACTATTATGGACTATCTATTGATTACTTATTATTAACAATAAATAGCTTTGAAGTGAGATAAACAGAATAAATATATGCTTCTAGAAGCTGCGAATATTTAATATCTTTTCTATATTATAAACAATAAGATTTGTCTGAAATAACATTAAATGTATTTCTACCAAAGATAAATAATCTGCTTTTTGATTTTTCCAGATTAACAAAGTTAATAAGATATTGTAAAACATGTAAATCTTTATTGTATTCTGCTTAGAAATTTAGTAAGATAACTCTTTTTTATTATCCAATGCTATTATTGTCTTTATTTTTGCAAGCATGAGAGATAGTGATCATGTGATGTTTTAAGGTTTATTTTTGCAATTATAAATTCTAAAAAACAAGTCTGATATTGTAAGATTATTAATCTGATATAAATCACATGATCACCATTTCTTATGCTTGCTCTATTAAAACAGACAAAATTCTCTATATGTACTGCCACTCAGTGTAATTCTTACTAATAGAATAGTGGTGGCTATGGTTATTAAAGAAAATGTATAGGTACTGAATTGAGTTCAGACCTATATGACTATATAACTGAATGAGATTGGATTGAAAATATTATAGCATTATCAATTTAAGACTCATAGTTTTGTAGTTAAGTAGAGATAAAAGGTGGCTGCTGGAGGGTTGCATTAGATCCTAATAATCTAGGTGCAGTGCTTTCTGATGAAGGCCACACGCCAGAAACTAGTCTCAGGATATTGGATGAGTATGCACTAGATAGGGACTTTATGCACAAACCTTCTAGCATGCATTGATTACTCTGGCTTGGACTAAGTGGCAATGTGTATAGAGAGTTTTGTCTTTTTTAATCTGATATAACTTGTAATACACATATAATGTAATTCATTATTTTTAAAAGTACATTGTATAAAATACTTTTTTAAGTAATAAAATAAACGTTAATCACATCTTAATTAATATTTAACTAGGTTAGTGATTTCAAAATTATACATAATGGATTATATATCAAAGTTAGATATAAAATTTTGTTTATTCCTAGTTTATTTATAAAACTAGTTTGTATATTAAAATACTATTTATAAAACGAGTTTGTATATTAAAATACTGAAAAAAACCATAAAATAATAATTATTGTCAAGAAATAAGCGTATAAAATTAAATTAAATATGATATAGCTGTAACTTATATAATTGTGTTTATGAACAAGAAAAATCACACGATCTTTTAATTTTTTAAAACTGAATGCAAAAACTAAAATACAAATTAGTAATTATGTTTTGGAATTTAAAAAATTATTTTAGAGTGTAATTGTCTCCTATAAATTCAAAGATACTTTAATTATATAAAAAATGCCCCAGAATATGTACAAATAAAAAATGCAAGACCATGATAATGAAAATCATCATAATAGTTTTGCAAACACACTCTCGTAGAGAATGTAAGAATGTAACCACTTTATTTCTAGGAAGCTTCTGATTTATTTTACGGTTATTAATAAAAAACGATTTTGCAAAAAGTTTACCCAGGTTAAAAACATATTTATCAGAACTTAACAAATTTGTAACATCTTGCAATTCAGCTTTAACCAAATGTATTTTCGGGGTTATGCTCCATAATCATAATTATAATATAACAACTATAAATTATTAGATATCAAGTAATGAAAATTACAAAAATGAAACTATATTTATATTTTGAAAATCTTTCCACACTTATTACAGCATCATTTATGTACTCATCAATTATTGTTCCCCAATTAAAACATGTTTTTTGGGGTAACTATTTATTGCTTAAGGGCTGATAGTCTGTAGTCCTTATGTTATAACTAAAATGTATGGTACTAAAAACATACCACTTCAAACTAGATTGCAAAGCATTACTAATGGGTTAAGTTCATCTAGAAACTTTTCTATTTAGTGTAAATAAATAAATAAATAAATATATATATATATATATATATATATATATATATATATATATATATATATATATATATATATATATATATATATATATATATATATATAAATAATCTTATATTTTACCAGTGAGATTAATAGACATAGCCATAGACTTTAAAATTTTTTACTGGCTTGCTTTTATTGTTAAATGAAGTAAATTAATCACTGTTATTGGTATTATGGCTAGTAAGATAATCAAAATGGAATTAAAATGTCTTGTAATATTACCTAGTATAAAAGAGTAGTAAAAAATTATCTAAAATATTTTCTGGTTAGACTTTAGTAATTAACGTATACCAAATACATGATCTAGATTTTTTCTTTGGAAAAGAATAGTTGATTTTCATTATATCTATGAAGACAAAAACCATACATAAATTTAATATTAGTGGAAAATATTCAAAGTAGAAAATATTAGACAGTCTGTAATAAAATAAAAAACTAAAACATTCATTACATAATTATATTACAAGAATTATATAGCTAACATTATATACAGTTAGAATAGTAAAATTTAACATTAATTTTAAAATGTGTAAATGTGCATTCATGAAAGTTTTGTGCTAAAAATCTTAGTCAACTTAAAAAGTTATAAGTGAGAAAAAACAAAAAAAATAATTGTATTACAAATGTTATTTTATTAAATAAATTTAATAATTAAAATTTTGAGTATTTTAAAATTTCATAAAGTAATAATTATTACTTAATATTCTAAGGAATAAATTATTCATTTGTGAAATAAACAATTGTATATTTTTTGTGGATGAATAATAAACAATAGAATAAATCTTGTAAAAGAGGTATAATAGTAGAATGGTAATATTTCATTTTCATACCATGTCTCCTTGGAACTTTTCAGACTCTCCAGACACTTGAATTGCTTGCTTCCAATGATTACCATAACAATAAAATTAATTTTTCCCATACAAATTTGAAAAGCAATGTATTGTGGGTGATTTTTAATGATATCACAGATCATATGATCACAAGATATAAATACAATCCATTGCCAAAATTAAGTCATCTTTGCTAAAATTACAGTGGTCAAAAGACCGTTCCATGTTTAAATTCAAAATAGCCATTTTGTTCACTTTTATTAACATGGAAGAGTAGAGAAATCTGATAGGCATTTTGCCTATTTGACAAAATATTTTTTTCTCATTAACCTAAATGAATAAATTATAACAGAAATAATGATTATCTTTGAATATTATCAAAAATACCTGAAATTCAAATATTTGAAATCTCCAATGAAATTTTAAAATCATTTTTGGGATTCTACTAAACATAATGATATTTCAGTAATTATTCTTCTCTTCTTTAAAACTATAATAACTTGTTAAAATAATGCTGGCTATATTTATATATGGATTGCTTAAATTGTTACAAATTATATATGACCCTACTATATTTGTGCATATATTAAAAGTGTTTAATAGTACAATGAAAATTAGTTAAATTGATTTGAATCAATAGATTACTTATTCTTTGATAGAACTTGTACTTTATTAAAAGGGACATACTTGCTTGAACTAATAGATTATTAGATTCCTGAATTTGTATGTGCAACTTGATAGAATAAAAGATCTATAATATCAGCCCAAGAATAATGGATTTAAATGATTAGCATTATAAATTTGAAAACTACATTAGAGACATTATAAGCTATAGATAAAAGTTTCTAAATGGATTAAGTGTCACAGTATCATAAGTTGGAATAAGAATAAAAAGTGTGATTTAAGAAAATTTTTTGGAGATCATATGGTTGAGATTTACTATAAAATTCAACTTCCAAATGGATTACTCTACCATGTAAATTTAGTATTAAATGTATACTATTATAAATATTTAATATTACTAGGAAACTACAATATTATTTTTAAGTACAATTTGAAATGCTTAAATATACCTCAATAAATTTTTTATGAACAGTTAATAAAAATGAAGATTATTAGTGAAGGAGATTATATAATTGATTTTATTCTTAATTTGTTTGAATTATATATTTTGGCAAACAAGGGATTTGAACATGCTATCATCAGGTTTTCAATGATGCGGATGACTGAAGAGCTGGACAATGGAGAAGATTGAAATCTGTCTATTAAGATTTGAAGATTTGCTATCTTAATATAAATTGAGCACTGATCATATATATATATATATATATATATATATATATATATATATATATATATATATATATATATATATATATATATATATATATATATATATGGAATGAGTGCTAGCTCAGCATAAAATGGAGATCATTTATTTTTTCCACATGAATGTGGTCATGTGTGTCAGTTGTATAAGATGTAGTGGCTGACTAAAGGGAGATTGGAAGTCTGAATTCAAAACCCCTCTAATTACATCTAGCTTAAAAATATATATACTGTACTTGTATTTTAATTATTATTGTTATAAATATGATATTAATAAAGTTCTCAATAGAATGCTCGTATGATAAAAGTACAGGTACATATTTAATTTATTAGTGATGCTGAATATAAGTGTAATGTTTGCTTTTATATTTTGTATTGAGGATGATGTATTAAACTCAACTTAATATATGACCTTTTATTAAAGAGTGATACTGATAAATAAGATTGTTACTATGTTAATTATTGATGTAAAGGTATTAAAAGACATATTCACTGTTAATTATGCAAGATAGTGGATAAAGTTTCTACAAACCTCTCAAATAGAAGATTTTGTTATGTGCATAATTTCATTGATTATACATATAATCATAACTCAATATTAAAAGTGCTTAGTAAAAAAACAAACTAATAAAATTAGGTCATGTAGAGAACTTTTATTATTAAAATTATGCTTTTGTTACTTGTTAATAATTTATTTTGTTTATATAATTGTTTATCAATAATAATTTAATTGTTATTTTACAATATTTTTGTTATTAATTGAAAGCAACAGCATCATTTTCTTATTTTAATACAATTTGGTTATACTTACACATTATTTAAATGTGAATATTTCTTGTTTAATTTATTTGCACTCATCTTGCCTCCATTTATAAATAAATAGATGCAACAAAATCCATTTGATGTCTTAGTCATATTCAGAACAGATATAATTTTGATTTTAAGATTATAATTCTTTAATAATGAGTGACTAAATTGAATTAGGAATCTTGAGATAATTAATGATTTAATAATAAATAATATAGAATGAAAGAGTTAAATTGCTAGTCTTATATAAATAAAAATCTTTGTTTGTATTAGGATAATTCTTTACTTGTTGTACAAACGTATATACAAGATTATAATGTGAATCTATCATATTATCCTGAAATATTTATTAGCGATACAATCACACATAGTATCAGATTGTAGAATAGTTATTAATATAATTTATCACATAGATATGCAAATATATTTTCATTTTAGTTTTAATTTTCATAAAGTTTACATTTGAAAAACAATACACTTTTCTCAATGACCTCCTCTTGCTCTTCTTGGATGTGACCATATCTGTTTGTTACTATATATATATATATATATATATATATATATATATATATATATATATATATATATATATATATATATATATATATATATATATATATATATATATA
>JAQFVV010008777.1:0-22908 GCA_028023455.1 Epiperipatus broadwayi | reverse complement strand
TTTTCCTGTTTATAAGTACAATCCAAAGACCACATTTAAGTCACTTATCTAGAAGTATATTTTGAAACCTATGCGTTCTAAAACAAGATTATCTAAATTTTTATTTTTCAAATATTATACATAGAACCTAAAAAATAATAATAATAAAATATAATAAATCTTTATCATAGTTAATTCTATTATCAAACCATTTCATATTTGTACAACCACATATAAATGAAATTTATATTTACATTTTTTTGCTTCTTTAAAATAATTATTTCTACTGCAATTTTTATCTGAAATCTATTTGTATTATATGTGAAGTCAATAATAAACAAGACTTCATCAGAAAAATTCAGCCAATTAAAACAGAGTAGATTTAAAATAATATATTTTATATTAAACTATTAATATAATATGATGAACAATGCCATAAAAAGCCTTTTTTCTCCTTTTAAGCACAATTTTTCATTTGCTATATATAATACTTAAAAGAAGTGTTGATTGACAGATTTAAACTAAATTTATGCATACCCTACTTTTTTTCATTTCAACTTGCACACATTATGTTGGGTGTAATTGTGTTTAAATGGAAAAAATAAATATTTTTGTGAAGCAAGTTGCGGCTGACCAAGTGGTCAGCACAGCTTGCCTTACAAGCAGTTGTCCCGGCTTCACTTCCCAGCACTTTGACACATAATTTTTTTTGAGTTTTAGTGTATTACTCATTAAATTAAATAAAAACACTTTTTTAATAAAAATTTTCTTATATATATTATTTTTCAACTTTTTAGTACTATGACATTTTGCAATTGACTTTTTGTAACTATTAACATTTAAATTTAAAACAGGAGGAAGTCTCACATACAGTAATGCCACCCAGTACAAGCCACATTACGCATCGGATGCTAGAAGATTTCCAGTATCAAAATTCATATCTAGTGCCTACTCATCCAAGATCCCCAGACTAGAGTCACAACTAAATACTAGGTTGGAGATAATAGGATGAGTAGGCATTAGATAGGAAATTTGATGTACAAACCCTTCTGAGCTATCCAGTAAGTACTATGGCCTGTACCAATAGCACCATTCTATAGAAAGCATTGCTACTAGTTTTAACAGCTTGCAAAAGGATAAGAAGTGGTGATCATGTGATGTTTTAGTGATTCAATATTCAAATTTCAAACTTTAGAATGTACACAATGGTACCATATTTTTTGTATTTGAAATGAACTTCACTTCTGTTAACATATTTGCAAGATTTTTCTATCTATCCAAGATAACATTTTGAAAAAAAACTAAGTTTTAGTTAAACAATCCAGAAAAGTTAAGATTTCTTTATCACTTTCATTTTGTTTTTTTTTTTAATTAACTGTAAGTGCTTTTTAGTAAATTAGTCATAAAATTCAATGAAAGCATATTTTAAAAAAAGTATATCATCATCTACTGCTCATTACTAAAAATTTTACTGATCTATTATCAATGCAGATTTAATTTGCCCTTCTATCAGTGTTAGACCAGACAACCAGCTGAACTACTGTGAAATATTTCATTGTTATATATGCAGGATTATCATCAGTAACACTTGTACAAAATTTGAAAAAAAAAAAATTCCAAAATTTACCCAAAACAAACAAATAAACAAAATTTCTAAATTAAATAAAAACATTTAATAAAAAAATAAGTAACTTCAATTTTAAGAATTATATGATCCATATAATAAAAAAGTCCACAACATACAACATAGTGTTTGCATGTTAGTTCTTTTTGAAGCCAATCTACTTACTCATTTAACACGTTCATAATAAAAATTAATACTCTAAAAACCTAGCAAAAAGATAATTGAAAAGGACCTAAATAACTGTTTAATCATGGTTATACAGCACTGAAAAAATACATTTTTTTAATAGGATGATTTTAATAATAGATTATAGGACACTCAATATGTTTTTAAAAAATTAAAAAGTATTATGGATTGTTTCTGTCTGGTGAGCAAATATATAAAAAGTTCTGTAATTTATGTAATACTTTTATTGCTTGGGACAAATTATACCCCTAATTGGATATCTTTGATCTAGAAAATGTATGAAACTAATGGCCACAAATTTATTTAAATATACAGATGCATTATTTATTTGAGTAAACTTTTATTACTCGGTGATAAAATTTTAAGGCATGTAAAATAAATGTATTGTTAAACAAATTGTGTTCTAGCATCAGTATTACTTTTATTATTATTTCTGACAGTTTATATGAAACTTCTTGAAGCAAATATCAAGACTAGATTGATGAATTTTTAATCTAAATGGATTCAGAGAAATAACAAGAATTTTATTTTTTTGTTTTTTGGATGATATTTGCAATTGATGGTTCATTATTTTATCATGCCAAAAAATTATCTATAGAAAGGTTTTATTATTTCCAATTCAATATCCAAAGGAATTTGATTTGGCATAGAAAATTTCACTCTTTGCCTTTGGCAGCCAAAGATGGAAAAAACAGTCTTTTTGTCACTTTGAGTTTAGATTAAGAAAAGCTTAAAGATGTGATGATTCTATATATTCTTAACCAACATTTTAGATAAAAGATACCAGATGGGATGTTTAGATAATCATAGACTCTAATATAGATCCAGGTTAAAAAATAGAGTAATTCACCATAGTACTCATAACAACTTTAATACAATTAACTTCATAAACAGCAGACAATATTTTATTATGGAAGTTAGTCATGGACGTTTTGACAACTCAATACAAAAGTGGAATAGTCAAAATAAAGAGTCATAGATCACTGACCCAATTCTCTTAGCTTGTAAGATATAAACAATGAGGATTGCCAATTTCTCCAAACAAGCTCGTGGATAACATGCTTAGCCAGATAAAGCATCACAAAGTTTGTTGAGCAATTGGCAATCCTCATTGTTTATATCTTACAAGCTTAAGAGAATTGGGTCATGTGATCTATGAATTTTTATTTGACTATTTTTATAGGCTATGTTTTAAGTCTTATGCAATGTTATATTGCTAAGAGCGACTAGCATATGGTATGGCTGAAGATCTCTCAGCACCATATAGCTATTTGAGTTGGATAGCTGAGTTTGAAGACATGTGGGTATCTGAAAATTTCAGATTTTCCACTCAATAGATAACTTTAGATGAATGCTGGCTTTGGGTTGGTATTTTTAGTTACCCCAGCACCTCTCTGAGGAGTGCCAAAGCACGAAACCATGGTCAGAGATGGGGGTGGTTCCTGACAGAGATATTTTAAATGCTTTCTCTGACTAAGCATTTATCACAAAGCTTGTTGAGAAATTAGCAATGCTCATTGTCAATACAAAGGAACTCTTATTTTTATGTAAAGATACTCCAAACTGATCTCAAAACACCAATCATAAGTCTATTTCTACTTCCTTTAGCTGATCGCATACGATGATGTTGAATCTGTTACCATTAGATACACTATCTATCAATGAATTAGGCATATAAAATAAATGACCAATTTTGGACTTTTTATAATTATACAATTTGAAATTACATCTTTTTTTTTTTGTAAAGACTAAATACGGGCTATAGTAGGGCTACAGTAGGAAAAGTATAAAGGCCAAAATAATGTTAAACAACTACATCATTTTATAGCAAATCTCTGTTACTCTAGTAACTTCCTATTTCTTTTTTTTCTTTTAAGCATATGCATTATTCAATCAATCTTTACATCTTTTAGGAGCAGGAATGCTCAATATAAGTGATGCCATTAGCTCATTTGAGGATAAAAAATGTTGGTGCCAATCCACTTGCTAAAAAATATCAAATATTTAGCTATCATATATGCACAAACAATGAAATTATAACAATTCATTATAATTATGAAAATAAAATATAATTTGGCAAAGAGAAATTTTGTTCTCAATTTTATTTAAAAACAATAAAACGATGGTAAATTTGTAAAATCTTTGAAATTAGTGCGCTCTTTGTAATGAATTTCATTTTCCATTTCTCACACTTAAAACTTTATAATGACGTCAGCATACATAGTAAGTCAAGATCGGATTTTTTTTTTTTTATTTTTTTTTTTTTAAGATCGGATTTTCATTTAAATTATATTTATTGTTCAAAACAATGATTTGCAAAGATTTACTATTATAAGCTCCACTTTTAAAGACCCATACTTTTTCCGAGCAATCTACATTTTAAATCAAAATCCTTGTCTTTTAATTGTAATCCCAAGATAATATGAACCAGTAAAAAACAAGATTACGTTTCTACAACATTTTTATATCTTTCATACAATTTCAACTATATCTTTTTTTTTTATTAAAATACAAAAATTATACATTTTGTTCTTTTCAGACTTATTCGTGCACTTTATTACTATATAAAGCCACCTATTGTAGGTATAAGTAATCAAATGTAATCTAGAAAAGTTAGATAATTCTTTATTTGGCATCCATGATCTTAATATTTCCTGCATCTATTTTTAACAACATAATTTTATATTGAACATTGATATGTCATTTCTGTATCGATAAATCAATTTTGGACAAAAAAGTTTAACTCCTTTTATGTATCATTTCACTTCAGTATTTGTTGCCCAGTATTTCTACAGGCATAATTTTCTTTTTAAATTTCTCTAGAGGTTCACGTTTAATTAGAACATTCCTATCAAAATATAGTTTTTCTGTGCTTACTATATAAATGTAATGATTCAATAAAAATAATAATACTATATATAAGCGCTTTAACACGCTGAAGAAGAAGCTGTCAGTAGAAAGAAACGCATATTTAAAATCGTTTTGGCATATATTAATCGTATCACTATTGCATTTTCAAATTTCTTCAGATATCTCATGAAGACATGTTGTCTTTCTATTTTTAAGATTAAAAAGAGCTGTTTTGATTTGCCGTTATCTCAGTTATTTATTATTATTCAAGAGAAAACAAAATATTGCTTCAATTGGTTTGCATTATCATTATCATACAAGAGAATGACAGGTACTCATTATATAGTGGTGAGGATCATATCCTATAATTCAAATCCAGCTGGAATATTAAATTTTGTTTAGGCATGTGATCTTCTTTTCCTCTAAATGGTGTCTTGGCTTGATATGCGGAAAAGCCTTTTTCTTTTCTCTGGATTTTTAATGAGCAGATAATTAAATCCATCTCCTTGATTGTTCTAATGTCTATGCCTATTAAATTTTCTCTATTTCACTGGATGATTTGTGTCTGACAATTTGAATAATTTGATGTTAAATCTCTTGACCTAGCAATTTGTCTCCTGAAATACATTTGTAAGCTTCTTTTCCTTTAATATATTTTTTCTGGAAGACACCTAGTATAATAAATTCCAATAACTACTGTCTAATACAATTTTACAAACTTTACAGAATTTTGATTTGTAAAATGAAAAATCCTCCATTTATGAGGAGCCTCTTTTAAATAGCTTTATGCATTAGCTAACTTTTTCTCTTTCCACAATATCATTTAAATAAAGTATCTACTGAGATTATTTATGTTCTTTATTGGAGCCTCCTATGGCTGTGCATTGAACATTTTAATTTTCAGATTTTGGTTCAATATCAGGAGGCCTTGATCAGAATTTCTTGAAGTTTTTACTGGGTACTTTTTTTTTCTCAGATTCTCTTTAATTCTGTGGGCACTTCATTATCTAGTTCATTATTGTATCTTTTTTATCACATGATGATATTGATCATAGGTTTGCTTATTATTCTTCAATTTGTCTCATTGAATTCTTTAACCATCTTCTCTTGAGTCATCTTTAGTCTCTCAATAATAAACAACTTTTAGTTTCTATATTTTTTTGGAATGTTTTCTAAACTGTTGTAGAATTTTTATCATTCTTTTGTCTTTCTTTTCTTGCAACTCTTTAGCCTCTTTTTAATATTCTTCATCTCTGATTTTAGTTTTACAGCAGTTTCAGATTTTTTTCTGGTACTTTTATAGTGTATTTTTTAAGTAAAGATAAGCAAATAAAACATATTCTAGACATCTCAGAAATAAAGGTGGATTTTGTTCTTTTCACATCTTTTCAGGAATAGTCACATCTACAATATCAGTACATCTGGTATTAGATAACTAAATGGGATTTGCTAACCCTTTAAGATGACAATTATGTCCGTTTAGATACCATGGAAATAAACTTCACCCTACTTATTCATAAAATTCTGTTACATTTTCGTACATCAACTTAAGATATAATAAAAACACCAAATAAAATCCTGACACATTATACTCTAATAATAATCACAAAGTTTGACCCATATTTGTTCAATTCTACTTAAACTGTGAATACCTAAAAATAGAAACTTTACTTTAATAACATCTTTGTAGAACAAAACAAATTAATAACAATTAATTTTTGTTTGAAGATGATGATTACTATTGAGAATTTATCTTTAATCGATTAAAAATAAAAACACTACTTGAAAATTGGATGCTTATGCAACAGAAACTATAACAAATACCGATAATTAGCTCGAGGAACATATATATATATATATATATATATATATATAAAACAGACAGATGTATAGAGGGGTGGAAGAATAGTAAATAATATAGATAGACAGTTATTTAGCTAAATAGATCACATACAGATAAATAGAATGATAAAGACAGGAAATACATTAGTAAGTAAATAGAAATACAAAGACAATCTATGTAAAACCATAGAGATACAAATAGACAGATATGGTAGACAAAAATAGTTAGAGAAATTTACATATAAATAGATAGTTATTTAGATATATTGATACATAAAACTTAATTTTAACTTACAGCCCATTCCTTAGATTGACTGAGTGAATTATCTAAGTCCATCATTGCTATAGTTGGCTGAAATCCTTTCATTAATTTGTTTTTTGCTTTATTAGTCATTTCTTTTTCATTGAGTTTGTAAGTCAGCTTAAAAGAAATTGGTTCATTGAATGGAATGTTGACCTAAAAATAAATTATATATTATTAATTAAATATATTTGTTTGATTACTTTTTCCCCCTGCTTATCCAATAATTAAAATTACAAAAAAACAATGTAATAATATATAATATAATATATACATATTAAACAAAACTCTACTATATATATATATATAAACGCAAACGCCTACGTGGTATTTGAATATCACGCCAAACACTCGGCAGCCATATTTTAACATTACCCACAATCTTATTCAAAGAATTTAGTGTGTATCAGTTATTACCTTAAGCTTCGAGCACGTATATTTATGAGCAAAGGCAGAAGCCCCTCTCAAGTGCCAATCTTATCCATTAATAAGAATTATACGTCTCGAAAGCGCAAACAAAAGTTCCAATGGATACTCTTTGGGTATTTTATCCTAACTAGCTCAATCTCGAGGGTCTGGGAAAACAATGTTTATCGGGAGAACAAAGCTATGGATGATCTCATTAAGAGACGCCTTATATCTCTAAATATAATTTCTATCTAAATCCAATCCTATTACAATAGCCCATCAGTCAACATAAACCCAGAATGTAAATAATATATATATAAGTGGTAATTAATTCTAAGATTTATTAGCACGCACACACATATATTAATAACTTAAACATATAATTCATTTATTCCATTACATATACATATATAATTCATACACATATTAACGAAAGCGTGTGATTACACGTCAGAGTTGCATTTTTTTAAACATTTTAATAAATTATTAATTTACTTTATTTAAATTGAAATAACACATGTTTCTTTAGCCATTATTAAATGTTCATTTAAAGCAGATTAAGAAAAGATCAAAGTTACCTCTTAAGAGCGAATGTTCACGTGGCTGAGGCTAATAATCTGTAAGTTTACAGCATAGAGAATATGTTGATTTTAACGAAAGTCACTGGTCCGAACGATGGTGATAAGCTCTGAAATATTCTGGCCAAAAACAATCCCTATTAGAATTTAAGTAGATGAGTTTGGCTTGATTGTGAGAGGATCTGGTTGTTAGAGTTCTGTGGCCATTACCATTGGTTGACTAAATGGCAAATCCATAAATAAAGTTCAGGCGGTTCCACAATATCTGTCCATTGAGCAGTCTGACGAATCTAGATGATTATTCTACCCTCCATGTATACAGAGTACATTATGAATAAAATTCTTAATTAATATTTCGGTTGATCAGTTTATACGTCTTTCTCTGCTTCTCTCTATCACTTCACTGCTTTTTCTAATATTTAATCACTACTAAATCACTGAGAACAAATATAGTTCTATTCATTAGTGCTCTTTAACTTCACTTTTCCTTTCTATTCTTATGCTGATGGTCCGATCTCAAGAATGCTTTTTCTTTCATTGTTCTAAAAATACGCTCGACCAGTTCTAAGAATTCCGATGGACAGTCATTAACTGGAACTGCCCACGGCACAACTTTCCATTCTATTGATTATTTTCCAGCCTTATATGTTGAATAGGTTTTGATTAAGAAACACATGTTATCACTGGCATCTAAATCTATCTTACTATATTAATAAACGAAATATCTATTTAAAACACAAATAAATAAAAAATATAACGCAACTCTACATATAATCGCTTCTCTACATTCTCACATATAAATATATTAGTAATTTTCACCCATTATATTAACACATACATCGAATATATATACATTCATACCTTTAATTGATTAACATACTCATTCATACTCTTGTGTAACAGCGTTCAAATGACTATTGTAAATTTTTACCACTTTGACCTATTTACTTCGCAACAACACTGGCAATTAATCTCGTATTTGAACCCAGCTACTGTTACAATATATATATATTATAATAATCAGAAAGAAAGTGAAGATCGAGTCTAACCGCAATCTGCACTACAGGGCGCCATCTAGGCATTTAAACCTAGAAAAATTTATAAAGTAGGCAGATACACACTGTTAAGATTCCACTTTATTCAAATATTCAGATCATTAGCCCAAGTCACTAGCTCAGTGGAACAGCAGAGATTATAAAATATAACTTTATATCTCAAATATAAAAAAATAAAAGCCACTGCCAGAAATTAACACATAATATTTATTTACGCACATATAAAATCATTCTAATTTGAGGAATAAGTTTAACATTTTAGATGTTTATATTAATCTTTAATTTTACATTTAAATAGATTTCAATAATGAGTTTAATATTTATTTAGTGAGTTGAGTATGAATAGACTATATAGATTGTATTTGAAAAGAAAATATTCTATCCCTTATTTTACCTTAGGCCAAAAAGTTCGCAGTCAAACTGGCGTCAATCCATCTGATACATTTATGTATTCAATGTAGCATGAAAATATGACAACACAAAATACTATACTGTCAGGAATGTACATCTGAACAGTAAGTAGAGTTAGAGAAGACATTGTCTCTCCACCAACAGAAATACTACATCTGTTGGCGAGTAGAACAATAAACATAAAACTCCATAGGAATGGATTGCAGTCCTTTGCCATCTTACAAACCCATCCATAGGCAAACAGAAGGTGTGTGGTGTATATATGCAATCCTGCCCATAGCGGATCTCATACTACATCTACTAATTACACAAATATATCCAATCCATTCAGCCAATTCAACTACGAAATGAATAACCTAAGATTACCCTCCCTTAATATAACTTTACGAAACTATATAGCCATTCACGCCCGACTTAAATTTAACATTTAAATACGTTAGCACAGATGAATTTTATATAATTTGTTTTATAATGTCGAGTATAGATCAGCTGCACAGATTCCACGGTTAAAAACATTTCAAAATAAACACAACCGATCAAAATACAAAATCATCGATAATGTCAATTGCATAGGGAATACACAAAACCCAATAGCATTCATCGTAAGATGCTTGCAGTGACATCGTTGACTTATATATTCTAATCGAATGTGAAAACCACAACATTATCAACTGCTAATGAATGTATGCAACGTCTATACCCAACTTTAAATTCCCTCATTTAAAATTTAAACAATAAATATTAATACAAATAAAATAATAAATGGAAATGATTTTTTTATCAAACGCAAACATATATAAAATTACACATTATCAATTGATTTTAAACTTAAAAGTCAGATAGAAGTTCATAAGCTTGAACGAAAGTTCTTAATTATTTTTAAATTTAGAGTTCATGTCAATATAGCTTACGGTACTAGAGTCCAGGTTCCTGTTTTTTAATTCCCGCGACATCTCCATTGGAAAATAATGTTCTGGAGGTGGCATTAGCTGGTTCCATTCTGGTATCACAGTCTTTTTATTTTTTTTTTATAAGTGAGAGAGAACGACAAGTGCGTCTTGTCGTTCGTCTCCCCAAATCAAGTTCGAAAACTCACTGGAACTCAATATTTTTCTTTTTATAGTCCTCCTATGGATTCCATGAACAAAGACGTCACTGTTCCATTCTTTCGTTATGTCACTGTTCCATTCTTTCGTTATGGTCCGGACGTTTATTTGCTGATTCTATATTGGACAAGCTAATTCTTTATTCCTTATCTAATTTTGATCTGACTTTTTAATTACACAGCTTTTGGATAATTAATAAACAATCATTTCCATTTACAAAAATATTTTATCTTTAAGTCTTGTACTTTTTTTTTTTTTTTTATAAAAAAGTACGTTCAAATACTTATTTATTTGTTTTATAAAAAAAAATATTTTTGAAGTTTTGAATATGTGCGAATATATATATATACATTTAACAAACATTTTAATTTTAGCGTTTAGTTTTTTTTTTTAAATAGATTTTATTTTTATTTGCGAACCTTAAGATTTTATTTTAAATTAATGTAACGACATATTTATGTATCGTTACAATATATATATATATATTACGCCAATAAATGCCATGTCTCTTTTTTTCTAAGAACAAGAAACAGATGTTCCACCATTGGTTCCTTCTTTTAATAGCGACTTATCTAATGTCAACCGTATATCGCAAACACATTTCAACATATTAAATTTTACAGATCATTTAAAGTCTATTTTTTACAATCCAGTTAAGGTTTTAAGACATAGATCTCTTAAAGATATACTTGTTGAAACAAATTTGATTAGCAATTCTGTATCAAAAAAGATTGTTATCCACGTAATGATGAAAGATGTTATAATATATAGTTGAAAGTCAGCGCTAAAACATACTTTTAGTTATTGATAGCTATTATTATTTATGTTTATGATATAAATTACTACAACAGGGAGAGGGACGACGACATTATTTTCGAAAATACAATCGGTAATGAAATTTCCTAGCATCAACATTTTTTTTACATTAATATTTTGGCGTTTAAAATAATCGCTTTTCCTATTTACAAAAGTTATATCTTGAATCTTTCTATTCCCGTCTTTTATCATGCGAAATATTTTTACTGCTGAAGATAATAATTTTAATGCAGTCTAATTTACTTTATATGTCATTCAATATTTGTTTTTACTTTATTAAATCTTTTATAAGCTTATGCTTGATCTATGCTTTCTTCCTTACACTTAGATTCTGCCCCGTCTGATTTTCTACAGCCAAAGAAAATTATGTTTATAATAATACTATTTTTGCTCTTTCTTCAGCATACATTATTCCATTTTAATACTGCCTGTGGACTTAGTTTTAAAGAGGGATAGATATTTACTGCAGTTGCTATTTGAACTTATAGCTTTATTTTTAATTTTTTTGAATGCTGCTTTGATGGAATTTATTTATATATATATATATACACACAATCTCGATAGTATTTTACTTAAATATTTTCGTATGTTAACATTTTCATCATTGCTATATTTCCATAATTTTTGGACTGTTTTAGGTAACATATTAATTCTGACAATTTATATATACATTTTATTTTAGGCATATAAATAATTTTTATTTAATAGATTTTATAATGACCTTTTACTATTTCCATCATCTACTTTAATTGTTAAATGATTTTAGAACGATTCAAATATTATTTATATTTTTCCAAATGGTATTTTTCTCTTTTCTTTGAGCGTTATTATTGGCAAAGGACAGTAGTAACATAAGAACTATATATTGAATTTAAGATGATACTCTAATAAGCTAGAATATTTGGTCAAAAGCTTGTAATTATATGATGGACAATTTTCACCTTCTAGTTTAAGTATTAAATGTTTTGAAAACAATCAAATTTTATTTATATTTTCCAAATAAATTCAATCGTTAATGGTAACATACAATATACTTACACACAAGTTAATATACAACTGCACAACGTTTCGACTTGTTCTTTTATTTTCTTCACTATTTTTGGTTTAACCAGCAACAAGATACATGGAGATCAAACACAGAGTGACTTTTAGATTTCTGAGTCCATTATCCAAACAATACTCGATGACTATCTGGATTGACTACAAGTCTGAATATTTGAAGAAAAAAAATCTAAAATTGAGTGTAACCTGTAAACATTTTCTAGAATCTTCTACAGCATTTTACTTCAAGATTATGGCATGGAACATAAATATACTAATCACTGCACTATGAAGTTTATTAGAACTAGTAAATCCAATATATCTTCAAATATATGGTTATCACCTTTGTTTTTCTATAATGCATCTTTGATTATTTAGTTGATTTAATTTCTCTAGTACATTATTTTTCTTTTCATTACTGCATAAAAATATATAGCAAACACACCTTTTAGCAAGTTAATAATGATATTGTTAAAGTCATATTTACTTAATTATGTGATAGAAAAAAATTACTGCATTAGAAAAGACACATATAATAAGGCAGTAATAATGGATTTTGTTGCATTAATTGAACGGTTAGTTGCTCAGAAATTTTTAAGTAGTTTGAGCAACTGAGGCGACAGAATTAGTATATGAGTCATGAATCTTAAGTTCAAAATCTTGACTCCATCTTTGCTCCAAACCATGCAGCTCATTTTAATGCATTTATAATCATCAGCAACAGCCAGTCCAAATAAATATGGCCATTACAATTACAAAACAAAGTCATAATAATAATAATAATAATAATAATAATAATAATAATAATAATAATAATAATAATAATAATAATAATAATAATAATAATAATAATAATAATAATAATAATAATAATAATAATAATAATAATAATAATAATAATAATAATAATAATACAGTAGAAATTAGTTTTGATGTGACATATAAACCAGTCTGTGAAACACAAATGCATCTACATACAGAATATGCTGATATATTAGTTTTTTCACTTCTTAATTTGAAAGGCTGTCTTTTAACATCTTCTGCAGTAAACGTTTCGTCTCTGAAAGACTTTAAAATCTTATCTAATTATATTTTCTCTATTGTATTCTATCAGCATCACACGTTCTTAATGAAATAACTAATGTTACACATCATCAAAGTAATTTTGATAGTCTTCGTAAAATAAATATTTCTGAAAATTTAAAAAGATTAATCAATCTTTATAAAATTAAAAAAGTTTTCTTTTCTTAATTATTATTTTTTAAAAGAAAAAAGAAAATTGCTTCATAATCTTTTAAAATGATTCTTTTGAAAAAATGTTCATGAAAATTTAAAAAAAGATGTCTTGCATTGGTGGTCGAGAGGTCAGCGCGACTGCCTTGCACTTGCAGGCAGTTGCCCGGGTTGCGGATTCGCGTTCCGGCCGATGCTTTGACACTTAAAAAAAAAAAAATTAAAAAAGATTTCTAAAAGATCAATTATTTTCTTTTAAAATGAATGGCTTATTCGGTATTCATATACAGATATATTTCTTATACGTATTTGACATTTACAGATTTAGTCCAAGAAAACTTCAAAAAAGATTATAAAACTAAGAGGAGTTAATGGCAGATATAAATGAAATTCTAAAAAACTAAAATTATTACTAAGATAAATATATCTGATAAATTAATTTTATTAACAAAGTATATCTACTATTCTAGATTTGTGTCTTATCACTATATTGTGCTGCCATGATTTTGTGATTATCTAATTAAATAAAGAGCTGTAGCAAAGTTTCAAAGTATCATTTTCAATGTAGATTTTTCAATGACTGATCGAACATGATGATGTAGATAACCAACATTTTTTCCTGCTCTATGGTAGAAATCCATCACTTAACAATTAGTATATACAAAAGTTAAAAAACAGAATGATTTTAAAAGACCGTGAGCCTGACTAATTTAATTTATGTACAGACACATTTGAATGTGTAGAATGCTGTCCATTTCATGTTTGGTTGTTGACTTTCTCTTTTAAGAAGTCTATGATTAACTGGTACAAAATGTTTTTCTACTCTTCAGCTATCAATGGTTATGATAAAACATTCCAGTTAAAAATGCAGGTCAGCTAGTTATACTTCAATAGTAATTTGAAAATATGCTGTTAACTCTTATACATTTGACATTTTTTTCATTCAAACACAAATTCACTTCAAAACAGATTTTGTTTCAAAATCAAAATTCCAGCTGATTAAGTTTGTTTTCTCTAGCTTTTACATAAACCTATGTTTTAAAAATACATTCATTTGTCAAAAAATATTTTTTATAATTATTTTTCTTTTTCTGATATTCCTTAATTAGTTCATTTATCTATTATATGCTATATTATAATCTATATTCAGAACAGTTTATACATTCTTGTTTTTAATTAATTAACCCAAGAATTTTACAGACAAAATAATTTTAAAATATCTTTGAAAATATTTATTTTTCTCAACAATTAAAAATTGTTTAAACATTTGTAATGCAAGCTTGTTAAAATAGATCATGTGACATATGACTTGATTTCTTTGTAAATATAAAATATATAATTTTAAAAAATAATATTAAGCCTTTTTTAATATTGTTTTTAAATTTTTTTCATTATTATTTTTTAAAAATGATAGCTTTTAAATAAAAATTTAGTTAGGTTACAATTATTAAACTTAATAAAAGTGTTGCGTTCATTGATCATGTGACAAAGTCAAGACATTTAAAATTATGACAATAATATTAATGTTTAATGCTTAATAAAAGCAGCTGTAAAAAATCATAAAAAAGAATAAAATTTATAAAAATATTTTTTTCTCTCTCTTCAGTACTTTTATTCATATATTTGTTTATATTTTGTT
Source organism: Epiperipatus broadwayi (assembly GCA_028023455.1). Taxonomy (NCBI): domain Eukaryota; kingdom Metazoa; phylum Onychophora; class Udeonychophora; order Euonychophora; family Peripatidae; genus Epiperipatus; species Epiperipatus broadwayi. Next base: position 7,839 of record JAQFVV010008777.1, on the reverse strand, counting down.
TTGGAAAAAAAATATTTCAAAGGATGTAAATTAATCTAAAAAAACAACCTATTAACATTATTTTAAAAATTGTTATCAGTTAATTGGATAAGAATTTTTTTCTTTGAAAAAATGAAATGTGTTTTTAAAATTAATGTATAAATAGAATGTTATATTTTTCAAAGAAATTAACAAAAAAGAAATGAAAACAACAAGAAGAAATAATCCAAATAATTAGAATATAATTAGAATTTTTTTTAAAAAAGAACAAATTGGTTAAGGCTTCAATGCTGTCATTATGAGGTAGTCCTGTGATTAGATGGATATCAATGTTATTTAAAAAACTAAGATTGTGTGGGGAAGAGAAAGCAATGGACTTCAGTATCTAGTCCATATCAGGTTAGCTGCACTGAGATGAAGAGTGAAAAGATAAGCTTTGTAGTTCGAAGTTAAATTGACCTCAAATAGTAGTTTAAAAATGAATTTTAAAATGTTTACAAGAATCATATTCTAAACCTTAGCTAAAGACTGGGCATTATCAACTTAACTATGTAGCCAATATCAACAAAAGAAATAAAGGAGAAAGAAAATACTCCTGGTAAAACTCTCATCAAGTCTTGTTGATTAATCCATTCAACATTTTCACTGTATCAGCTTATGCCAATCTAAGTTGTAACGATCCGGAGAAAGGTACTTATGTAATCTGCACTACGGGGCGCCATCTAGGCATTTGAACCTAGAAAAATTTATAAAGTAGGCAGATACGTAAGTCAAAAAAAAAAAAATTTTTTTTTTTTTTTTTTAAATTTTGATTCCGGTCGTTAGCCCATGTCACTAGCTCAGTGGAATAGCAGAGATTTAATAAGATAATCTAAGAGTATATATATAAAAAAAGGAATAAAATAAACATTTATTTATGCACATATATATAAGATTTAAAATTATTTTAGTATTAGTTTTACATTTTAATTTTTAACATTCTTTTTAATTTTGATTTTTGACTTTAATTTACATTTAATTACTATTATATTCTAATTTTACATTTTAATTAAGTTCGCACAGATGGGATTATAGAAGCTTGTTTTAATATGTTGCTATAGATCGGTTACATAGATTACACGGTTAAAAACATTTCAAAATAAACATAAATGATCAAAATATAAAATCATTGATTACTGACAATTGCGGAGGGAAATGTATACGTAACCCAATAGTATTCACCATAAGATACTTGCATTGTCACCAATAACTTAAAAGACATCCGAATAAATACATTTTAGATACTCACCGTAAGGTATCATTATTTATCGAATGTCTATATATTTTGATCAAATATGGAAACGCAAAACATAGTTAACCAATAAACAATCCATGCAAGCGTCTATAAACAACTTAAATTTAATGCATTTTTATTTAGGATCGAGTATGAATAGACCACATAAATTTGCTTTTGAAAATAAACATTCTATCCCTATTTAACCTTAGGCTAAAATTCGTAGTCAAACTGGCATCAATTCATCTGATATATCGATGTATTCAATGTAATAAAATACGACAGCACAAAAGGTTAAAAGAAGAAATTGCCTCTTATGAGATAGGAATATTACATCTATCTCTAAAGAAGAGCAATAAAACAAAAAACTCCATAGAAAGGAACTGCGGTATCCGACTTATAATTCCTTCCATAGGCAAACGGAAGTGTGCGGCGTATGAAGCGATTCTGCCCGTAGCGAATCAATATTACATCTACTAATCACACCAATATATCCAATCCATTGACCCAATTTAACCACGAAACAAATAACCTAAGATTACCCTCCCCTAATATAACTTTACAAATCTATACAGCCATTCACGCCCGACTTAAGTTTAACATTTATATAATTTAACTTAACGGAAAACAGAAATCATAATAAAACTTAAAGAACAAAATTAAATAAATGGAAATGATTTTAAATAAATAAATAAAAAATACATCAAATAACATTATTAATAAATTAAGTTGGTCAGATAGGATAATATTGCAATCATTTAAATATGGAAAATTTTAATTTAATGTTCATTATTTATAAAGTTCTTACGGTTTAAAAAGTTCATTTTTATCCGTTGCTTGCCATGAACATGAATTCCCACGCCGTCCTAAGATTGGTATCCATTTAGCCGTTGTTTTATTTATTCATTCGGAGGTTTTTTTTTGTTTAATTGGCCCTCAATGTAGGAAACAATAGTTCATTTCTTCCTTTCTTAGCAGAACTGAAGGGATTGAAGCTGTGCGTCTTTTTCAATCCCCTCAGCACTAACACCTAGCTGTTACATCGTAATAATCATCAATAACTAGTCACTGATTAATAATTTCCAAATTTTCCTTTTATATTAATGTGAAGGATTGAATTTACATTACGTCACCGATGCGATGGTCCTTTCACTGCGGTCCGATTCCATAGGGATTTCTTCTTATTTGCTAACAGTTTCTATTGTTTTCTTATCTGACCGGTGTTTTTACATTTAAATGCCGAAGGCTGGTTTACATTTAACTAATTAACAATCATTTCCATTTCTGATTAATTAACCTGTTTTCCAAATCAAAAATATATTTAAAGATAAATTTAAAGATATAATTTCATCTCCAAATCTTTTTAAAATTTAGTTTTAAAATACTTTTTCTTTAATAAAGTTTTATTTTAATAATTTTTCATTATCTGTGCGATTTAATTAATATATAAGAGTTTAAGATGATATTTAATTTCAATTTTTAATTCTTAAAGAAAATTTTTAAATGCGAACTTTTTAATTTACTTTCATGTTTAATAAATTTTTAAAAAAAAACAATGTAACGAACGTCTATGCTCGTTACATATCAGTAAAGTTACTTAAAAAAAAATGATCAAAAAAAAAAATATTTTACTTAGGGTTAGTAATTACGGTACACGATTGACGAAGACATTTACAAAACATCCGGTTAATAATTTTACAAAAAGACTATATACAAAAAGAAAAAGAAAATGTTGACTATCGCTTACCTAAGGACCATTTACGTTTACACCTCCTCCCCCTGAGAATTCTATTTTATTTTATACATTTTATTTTTACTCACGGCATGACAAGCAAATTATTTAAATTATTTAGGAAGGTTGCATTGAAGTAAATATATTTTGAAAGATAATGGGTTTATGCGTGTATATTTGCAGCACAATTATAAATACCACCAACTTATTTATGACTGATTAAAATGCTTAAATAGGGTTACACTGAAGTAATTCCCAAAGGTACTCATCGTAAGGCACCACATTTCGATCATAAACTTACGGGGCTGTGCGCCTATACATGTTAAAGCGTAATATATATCAACAACAAAAAAAACATATTTATTTCAACCTTTTGACTTTTTTTTTTTTTAACAAAAATTAGTTTTAAAATTTTTTATATCTTTCCGTTGGTTTTTAATATATGTGCTATTTCTTTCTGGCAGTGCTTTTATCAGATTTAAAGTATACGACTTTATGTAAACAGATAAAAATATTTCATTTTGACAAAATTTTCTCAGGGTATTTGTAGTTTATTAAAGATCGGCCCGAGTTGGTTCGCCATTGTAATGATCCGGAATCAAAATTTAAAAAAAAAAAAAAAAAAATTTTTTTTTTTTTTTTTTCAATTTTGATTCCGGTCGTTAGCCCATGTCACTAGCTCAGTGGAATAGCAGAGATTTAATAAGATAATCTAAGAGTATATATAAAAAAAGGAATAAAATAAGCCACTGCCAGTAATTAACATACAAACATTTATTTATGCACATATATATATAAGATTTAAAATTATTTTAGTATTAGTTTTACATTTTAATTTTTAACATTCTTTTTAACTTTGATTTTTGACTTTAATTTACATTTAATTACTATTATATTCTAATTTTACATTTTAATTAAGTTCGCACAGATGGGATTATAGAAGCTTGTTTTAATATGTTGCTATAGATCGGTTACATAGATTACACGGTTAAAATCATTTCAAAATAAACATAAACGATCAAAATATAAAATCATTGATTACTGACAATTGCGGAGGGAAATTTATACGTAACCCAATAGTATTCACCATAAGATACTTGCATTGTCACCAATAACTTAAAAGACATCCGAATAAATACATTTTAGATACTCACCGTAAGGTATCATTATTTATCGAATGTCTATATATTTTGATCAAATATGGAAACGCAAAACATAGTTAACCAATAAACAATCCATGCAAGCATCTATAAACAACTTAAATTTAATGCATTTTTATTTAGGATCGAGTATGAATAGACCACATAAATTTGCTTTTGAAAATAAACATTCTATCCCTATTTAACCTTAGGCTAAAATTCGTAGTCAAACTGGCATCAATTCATCTGATATATCGATGTATTCAATGTAATAAAATACGACAGCACAAAAGGTTAAAAGAAGAAATTGCCTCTTATGAGATAGGAATATTACATCTATCTCTAAAGAAGAGCAATAAAACAAAAAACTCCATAGAAAGAAACTGCGGTATCCGACTTATAATTCCTTCCATAGGCAAACAGAAGTGTGCGGCGTATGAAGCGATTCTGCCCGTAGCGAATCAATATTACATCTACTAATCACACCAATATATCCAATCCATTGACCCAATTTAACCACAAAACAAATAACCTAAGATTACCCTCCCCTAATATAACTTTACAAATCTATACAGCCATTCACGCCCGACTTAAGTTTAACATTTATATAATTTAACTTAACGGAAAACAGAAATCATAATAAAACTTAAAGAACAAAATTAAATAAATGGAAATGATTTTAAATAAATAAATAAATAATACATCAAATAACATTATTAATAAATTAAGTTGGTCAGATAGGATAATATTGCAATCATTTAAATATGGAAAATTTTAATTTAATGTTCATTATTTATAAAGTTCTTACGGTTTAAAAAGTTCATCTTTATCCGTTGCTTGCCATGAATGTGAATTCCCACGCTGTCCTAAGATTGGTATCCATTTAGCCGTTGTTTTATTTATTCATTCGGAGATTTTTTTTAGTTTAATTGGCCCTCAATGTAGGAAACGATAGTTCATTTCTTCCTTTCTTAGCAGAACTGAAGGGATTGAAGCTGTGCATCTTTTTCAATCCCCTCAGCACTAACACCTAGCTGTTACATCATAATAATCATCAATAACTAGTCACTGATTAATAATTTCCAAATTTTCCTTTTATATTAATGTGAAGGATTGAATTTACATTACGTCACCGATGCGATGGTCCTTTCGCTGCGGTCCGATTCCATAGGGATTTCTTCTTATTTGCTAACAGTTTCTATTGTTTTCTTATCTGACCGGTGTTTTTACATTTAAATGCCGAAGGCTGGTTTACATTTAACTAATTAACAATCATTTCCATTTCTGATTAATTAACCTGTTTTCCAAATCAAAAATATATTTAAAGATAAATTTAAAGATATAATTTCATCTCCAAATCTTTTTAAAATTTAGTTTTAAAATACTTTTTCTTTAATAAAGTTTTATTTTAATAATTTTTCATTATCTGTGTGATTTAATTAATATATAAGAGTTTAAGATGATATTTAATTTCAATTTTTAATTCTTAAAGAAAATTTTTAAATGCGAACTTTTTAATTTACTTTAATAAATTTTAAAAGAAAAACAATGTAACGAACGTCTATGCTTGTTACAAAGTGGATTATTAAATTAATAATTTGTGTAACCTGACATGAAAATTTTTATATTGGAAACTTGAAGATACAAGAGGAAAAAATAAAAAATGAAAATAATTATTAAATTAAAATCTGAAATTATAAAAGAAGTACTAACTTTTAAGGGAAATTATTACTAAACTGAAATGTATGTTTATTTGAAATGAAATAATTATGAATCTGGAAACATTAACTATAAAACAAGACCCAAAAGAAAAAAAATCTATGGTAATAAAATATGGTTGATGTTCACAATTTCATTTATAAATCTTAATTTTTTGTCAATAATAAATAATTTTTTTGTTGTTGCTTGATTAAAAAGATTTACTATGTTTTAAGATGATGTAGGACCTCCACATTTAAAAAAAATGGGGGGGAAAGGTTAAATTAATCTTATTTTTTTATGTCAAGCATTGTTAGCCAAGAGGTCAGGGCAGCCACCTTGCAACCAAGCAGTTTTTTGTAGATGGTTGTTGCTGGTTCGTCTCCCGGGTGATGCTATGACATATGAAAAAAAATATTTTTTTATTATTGTGAAACGATTTTCAGGTTGCATTATTGTTAAGAAAACTGTCAGTTAATTAATAAGAGTCATCATGAAATAATATTAATATTTGCTGTAGGAATTTTTTTATATGAAATTATGCACTAACTTTGGATTTGTCATATTACCATTTTTTCTGAATTGGCTTATTTTTTATGTACTAGTTAAATAATAGTTGAATAAATAATTCCTCAAATTATTTTTGTATTGATATTTTTATTCTATCAGTTATCTGTTCTATGAATTAGAAGTGTGGATTACTGACTTTATTATACAGTTGTGCTTTAAAAATGTATAGATGATCCTAGGAAAAATATTAAATTAAAAAAAAACTTATTCATTCATTTGTATTTTCTCTTGTTTACAATCACTCTCCCTAGAATCTTTCCAATCCCAAGCTTGTTTGAAAATAATGGGGCTTGAAATATTAGTGTTGGCAAAAGTGTATATGTGGACATCCAAAACTTATCTGGATGACAAAAAGGTGAGGTTAATCTTTAAAGTCCACTCAGTTCACTTTATTTAATGGATTTAACATTAGTTTACTGATGGCCAATACACTCACAGTACAAGATGGCCAAGAGCATTGATGATTATGAGTATGATATGTAGATCTCATAATTTACTTTGTGTTATGTTCATTCTGATAAAATATTAATGAGCTCTTTTACATTATGCCCTAAGTTTGGCATTGACTATAAAATGAGTGATATAGATTTTATAGAGTACCTGTTTTATATCCAATCACAAAGAATGAATGTTGAGCATTAATGAGTACTACTGTTATGTTAGGTTTATAACATATATTGTTTTGACTGACTTCAATGCTGACTTTTGGATCTTTGCTCATTGATTTTATAGTTGTGGAGATAATAATTCTCACCACTCAAATGATTGCCTAGTTTCCATTTTATTACAATACACTCACACAAACATACACACACACACACACACATATATATATATATATATATATATATATATTGTGCCATTACAATTTAGTCACTAGCTAAATTTATAGTAATGTGCATGTAAGAAAGTGTAAAACAAAATCATCATCACATTTTTATATAATCATAAATGAAGCTGTAGGGCATCCAAGTTTAAACCCTACAAGGTCCAGTTCTAAAAGCTTTAAACAGAGAAAGAATGGGTCCACAATTACATGCTTTACTTGTTTGTGTGTTGATAGAAAGGTAATACACACATTTAAACTATTTAATATTTAAATTTTCTGTTAAAAAGCCAAGTTATAATGCATACATATAGGCAATGTATGTGTAAATTATTTATTTGTTTTATATTTCAAATATTCAACATTTTAACATTCTTTAAAACTAAGCTATGCTTGATCAATTCTAACATTTTATTCTATACTTCTATTTTGCTTTTCTTTAATTATAAGTGGGATTTAAAAGTTACAGATTTAATTAAATAATTGGGTTATAATTACTAAGCTAGCAATTATATTATTTAAGGTTAGTTTATGAATGATTTGAAAGAATGAAGGATGTGTGTACATTACATACAAAATTTTACATTTCCTAAATATTGAAAGAAAAGGAAGTATTAAATCT
>JAQFVV010008776.1:0-22940 GCA_028023455.1 Epiperipatus broadwayi | reverse complement strand
CAACAATTATGTGCTAGTATGAGATGGTGATCATGTGATGTTTAGTGGATTAACACCAATCCTGCCTAATAGGATAGTGGTGGCTATGGTTGTTTAAGAGCCAAAGACACCAAAATGTATGAGTGCTGAATTGAGTTCAGATCCATATGACTATATAAGCTATTGAGTTTAGATTGAAAATATTTTTGTGTTTTCCAATTTCATTCTCATAGTTTTGTAATAAAGTAGAGTTAAAAGGTGGCTGCTGGAGGGTTGCATTATATCCTAAGATCTAGATGCAGTGCTCTCAGATCCAAGGCCCCTCACTGATGATGGCCACAAGCCAGAAACCAGTCTGGGGATATTGGATGAGTAGGCACTGGATAGGGATTTTATGCATAAGCCTTCTGTCATCCATTGATTACTCTGGTTGGCACAAGGTGGCACTACTGTATGGAGAGTTTTGCCTTTGTTTATAAAAAAATCTACATTCATTCTAAACTTTTTCTCTACATTCTCATCCATGATCTCATGCACTCTTCCAAAAAAACCAAGATCATCAAAGGATTTAGAAGACAACAATGCACCTTCAAATAAGCAATTCATGATTTTAAAAATTAGATAATTATGATTGATGAATGGATCAGTAAAAAAAACAACTTTAAGATAATTGTTTTTTATGTAGATTTAAATTGCATTATCACACATACATATATATTTTAAGTGATACTTATATAACACACATAGAACAGGTTATGCAGGCATATAATGTACATTAAGATAGTTTTTTACTTACTATATATACTAGATTAAGTTGTTTGTTCACAACTTATAAAGTAATTTTTAGCTCTAGTAAGCAGATAATTTTTTTCCCATAGAAAACCATTATAACTAGTTGCTCTTTATGCCATATTATTGCTTAATGATGAGTTTAGGGGAACAATTGCCCTTGCTAAATTTAGTAAAGGTGTATTTCTCTAAAATGTTACTGGTTTCCAAAAATACAAAAAACAGATACCCCTTTTCATCCTACAGTGAGGGCCATTGGATCTCCCACCCATGTTTTAGCTAGGTATTTATCTGATATAATAAAACATACAATTCCATATATTAAATTGTATATTAAAACTACATTTTATTTTCTCTAATAAAAAATTTTAAAAATAATATAAATGATATTCTAGTTAGTTTCGATGTTACTTCCTTATTTACAAATGTTCCAATTGACAAAGGTTTAAATATCATTTCTAAAATTGCAATTTATTAAATTAATAAAAATTGTCTTTCAACTACTTATTTCAGTTATAATAAACAACATTATAAGCAGACTTTTGGTATTTGATGGGCTCACTCATCTCAGAGGTAATAGCTGATTTATTTATGGAATATATGAAAATTCGTGCTTTAGAATCAGCACTTTTAAAATCTCTCGTTTGACTCAGACATGTAAATGATCCATTTATCGTCTGGCAACATGGTAAAGATAAATTATATTTTTTCACATATGCAAACGTTATACATCCTAAAATTAAATTTACAATGGAAACAGAGATTGATGAAAAATTTCCTTTTCTTGGCATACTTGTCATCAAGAGACATTGTCTGTATCAAAATTGACTACAAGAAACAAAGGGTCAAAGAGATATGGTTTATTTCTAACCATCACCATGCAATAAACAAAAAGGAAAATAGTATGCAGTTGTCTACAATGTGAAATATTTAAATCAGCAATTTACATAATTTGTGTTCCAATTAAATCCCACAACACTACCAGAAGCTCATGAGTGCTAATTTTTGGCTCTAATAGCCAGAAGCATGCTGAGCATGTCTTAGAAAATCAACATAGAATAATCATTTCTTAAGCCAACATTCAAAACATTTGTATACTGTTATTATAATTAATTTACATGGATATATCTAAATAATATTTCATATTTATATAATAATGATAGTGTCTTCAACACTATATGAAAAGTATGGGCAAACCATGAACTTTTAATTATTTATACTTTATGAGTGCCATTCTAGTCAGGATAGCCATCCCAAGAATGATATTAAGTCTACACCCATATTGACCCCCAACACTCCTCTTTACACTAATTCCAGTAATGAGCATACATTGTATATAGGGCATGAGATAAAATTATAGATTGAGAAAGCTTATACTACCAAAATATCAAAATCTGCAATGAAAAAGAAATGAGCTACCATAAAAATAATACTAATTTAATAATACATATATAGCTTTATGGCAAAACTACACATAAATAAAGTATAAAGAAAATAAATTAATAAATAAATATCTGATGTGAACACTGAAGTCCAAAGAATCTTTTGTTTTAGTTTATTTTGGAACATAAAAACTGCAATCTCTTGATATTAATTATATATATTTAAGTTAACCCTATTAGTAAAAAAGCAGAAAATTGTTTAAACAAGTTGAGGTTAAAATTTATTCATTGCTACTCATGTTCAAAATCAGCCCTTATTGGGAAGATCTCTTAAATGATATTTTTAAGTAGTATTAATGTTAACATTAATCTGATTTAAATTCGTAAATGTAAAAAAAAAAAAGTACTTCAGTATTCTACATAATTTTTTGCTTCTATTATGCTAGTTAAATTCTAATAAATTAAAAGAAAATATATCTATATTAAAATGACTGTAAAAAAACCTGAGAGGAGAGCATGCAAATGGCTATTGATATTCCTTAAAATTGCCTGACATACTAGATGCCAAATGAAATTGGTATATAGTGCCTCCCTTTTTTTAAACATATATATATATATATTGTGATAGCACGAGGTGATCACATATATTTAATATAATATATATTTTCAGTTAGGTCAAATATTAAGGAAAGGTTAGTAAAAGAAAAAAAAAAAAAGAAAGATTTTAGATAAGATGACAGCCGAGAGATAAGAATTAGTGGTTGTAGAAGAATTTGGTATAACATTTAAAGATCGTTATCAGCTAGTAAATGGGAGTGACAGAATGAATGAGAGTTGTCAAATAAAATAAATGTCGAATTTTGTTATACTAAAACATTTTTCTAAGAAGGAAAATAATTACTGAGAAATTCATAGAGTGATGGTTAAGGGAAATAAATAAATAAAACAAATGTAATAAGTTTAATTATAGAAAGAATAAATGTAAAAAAAAAATGAAAGGGAGAGTAATTAAATTATTTTAAGGTCAAAGATGGCCGTAGGTGTGAAAACGTGATCCACAAGACAAAGGAAGGAGGGGAGTTTCTTTTACTAAAAACACAAAGAGTAGAGCGGTGTAGGAATAAAGAAGTGATTCCAGTTTCTCATAAAGAGAAAACAATTTTTTTTCTCTAGCGAACTTTTAACTGCCACCCAGGCGATAGTCCAAGAAATGACGATCGAGTAGAAGAAATACTTTCGAGCGCCGGTTCGAAACGCTGCTCCATACCCAAGCCTGTAACACAAACGAAATGAAGATAATCACCTGCTCACCTACTTACGTCTCTGTGCCATTTGGAAACCGTTACGAGGAAACTATCCGGATTTGAACCGCTCTACAAAAGAAGTGGGACGCCCACAACGCGGTTCGAAGAAGTGACTGAATCAATTGCCAGGACCGTTTACCTAGGTAATCGTATATTAGCATGCTAATTTATAAACTCCTAGTTTAATCATAAGTCCAAGAGAATCAAGAATACGAATTATCCCTTTAGATAACTCTAATACATATAAACTTTAATTGAACGAACATTTATAATAAACTTATTTACACCCATTTCATACTATCACTCTATGCACGTATTTATTATTATTGATATGTCTAAAAAAATTATAGAAATTATGTTTTATGTTAGATAATAAATAAACCTCGTTTTAAGATTTGAATTACTGTAATTACTTGCTATGTCAATCATTTTATATTTTTATATCAAGAAGAACAATCGGTTGGGAAATATAGTTTGATTTGATATTTTATTAGGTCAAACTCAACCGGTAAGGTAGTAATTGAATATAATTTATTCTTACTAATCCGTTCTATCTACATATTTTGTGTAGCTGGTTGCATCCGTCTGATTATGCTTAATAGCACACCAACCTAGAACGGCCATATAGACTGAACGGAGGCATGCCGGTTACATAAATTTGGGGGCCAGTCCAAAGATTTTGAACGTAACCGAAGCCAGAATTCACATAAAGTGAAAGGCAAATCTCGAAAATGTATTTTTAATGATTATTATATTAGAGACGACAATGAGTTGACGTGGCAAGTAAAAAAAAAAAAAAAAAGAGAAATGTGTATAACAGAGTTTGAACGATTTTGAAATAGAGCGAATGAGAAAATGAAATAGTCATATTCGGGTAGAAATGATACGGGGTATTTGGTATTGGAGAAAGAGTAACAAATTCAGTTATAATATGAAATAACTTTCACAGGGATAAGTTTGCCGCTAATTTCGTAGCGATTAGATATTGATAAGACATTTTGAATTTTGAATTGCGCGATACACGATTGTTGACAAGAACTAGCTAGCTCTAATTTGTTTTGTAACAGTGAAAACGTATTTAAAACCTATTGTTAGATTTTTTTTTCTCGAAAAAAAAAAAAACTACAAGGTAGACGATCTAAGTTCGTCAGTGAAATAGAGAAAGGTTGTTAATTTATTTCCGTTTAGTGCAAAAGAAAAAGGTAAAAAGAAAAGAAATAGGGGAGGGTTATTCTTAGAAAGAATTACAAATGCTGAGGCATAATATACTTCCATATCTGAGTGAATTGTAGCTATTTATATCGTTGATATATAGATAAGTTTATACCTAGAAGAATTAGAAATGCTGAGCTATTATATATATCTATAACTAAATTATAAATGCGGATAAATAAAATATGACTATATCCAAATGGATTATAATCGTTTATATATCATATACATCTATATTGGAATAAATATTAAAGACTTGCATATAATATACATCTATATCTGAATAAATTATAACTATTTATATTGTTGACATACAAATATGTGTATATCTGAAAGAATTAAAAACGCTGAGATACTATATACATACAGCTCTAACTAAATAAATTATAAATGCTCATAAATAAAATCTGTCTATATCTGAATAAGCTATAACTCTTTATATACCAAAGATGTCTGTACTTGAATAAATTGCAAATGCTCACATATAAAATGTGCTTATATCTTTATGAATTATAAATGCTGGTATACCAAATCTGTTTATATGTGGAATAATTACAAATGCTGAGATATAATATACATCTAGGCCTGAAGGAATTGTAAAGGCTTCTAAGTAAAATATATCTGTACCTGGATCAAAATAATTTTCTATATGAGAATCATAACACAAGGATTAATGGAGAAGATGGATAAGTATGTTATCAATGATGAATAAGTAATCCATATAACTTAGGAGTAATCATTAAACTTTCAAAACATACTTAGCTGGTAATTTGAGATTTCTCACACGCACATTGGTACTTTTGCGGTCGTTATATAACCGTATGGAGAGTATAGGATATACGTTGAGATAGAGTTCGCAATTGAGTTGTGCATATGCGAGTGTTAGTCGAGAATTAGTAATAAAGTAGGAGTGGTGTTGGTATAAGTAGAGATACGAGTAGAGGTAGAGACTGAGCAGGTACATAACACATAATTGGGTGTGGAGTAGTCTGAACATTGGCGTTCGAATAGTAAATAATTGCCATAAATTTTAGAATATAAAACAAGAGAGAAAAAGTAGTTCGTTTTAAAAAAACCATTCAGTTAGTGTCCACAATCGGATTCAATACGTAAATGCTTACTAGGTCAAAGAAAGTCATGGATGTTCAGGAGCCAGAGGAAGTAGAAAGGTTGGACAATAGTGGGAGTTCACTTGGGATGTCAGACCCACAACTAACCACTGGGGATATTAGTAACAGAGAATTATATGACTTAATAAATCAAATGAGAAACGAACAGAAAGAGTTTATGAAACAGCAGAGAGAAGAGCAACAGGAGTTCATGAAGCAATGTAAGGAAGAACAGAGGACATTCATGGAACAGTGCAGAGAGGAGCAAAGAGCATTTATGAATAAATGGGACGAAAACTACGAGCCGAAAACGGTAGAATCTAATAGACAATTCGATAATTATAATAAAAGTGAAATTGCAAGTCAGGAACAAGGTGTTGGACCATTGGAAGTAAAGAAAGAGTGGTCGCAGCAAATGATAGATCTAAATAAGAAAGTTGATGAACAAGGGGAATACATTAAGATATGTCAATATGGCGTTAATGAGTGTAATATAAAAATAAACGATGTGCAGAGCGATGTCCAACAAGAAAGAGTGAATAACCGGGATAGTCTAGGGACGTATATAGGTGAGAATAGTAGTATAGTAGAACAACTTAAAGGTGACGTAGATAAGTTGCGAGATAAAGTAGAGATATTGGAAATTAAGGTCGGACGTATGCGGAATAGGCCCATTGATGATGTTAGGCTAGGGACGTATAATTGCGATCCGGAAAGGAGCAGCGCAGCCGCAGTTAATCAGTTTGTCAAAATCTGCACGTTTACTGGACGTGAGGGGGAGAGTCCATTAGAACATCTAAACGGATTAGAAAAATATTGCGAGCTCAACAGACTGCATGATGAGGCGTGCATTGCAATTGCGTGTAGCCATTTGCGAGAGGAGGCCCGCACATGGTGGGACTCGTTATTTGTAAAACCTCAAACCTTACAGCAGTATAAAAACGTAATTTTGAAGGATTATTGGGGTGAGAAAATACAAGAAGATATATTCTATAGCATAGTGGAAGAAAAATGGAAACCCGGGAAGTCTTTTGCATCATTTTTCCGCCAACAAGTCGCTTCATTGCGAATGCTAACCGCAGACCCCCTGACAGAAAAACAGATAGTACAGATTGTGAAGCGAAACCTGCCAGACAGGATCAAACACATGATAATCAGCAAAGAATCAATGGAACCAATAACAAGAATACTAACGGCTCTCGATGGTAGACCCCAGACCACCGGTAGTGTAGGGGAAAACGGGAGTGAGAACGTAAATATACCCTTGGCAAACCTCAGTTACAACAAATTAACTGGAAGAGAAACTTTTGTTCCCAAGGAGTGCCCGAAAATTGAGATTAAATGCGGGAACACAACGAGTAGAGCTCTATTGGATTCCGGAAGTCAAATCTCTGTGATGTCACAAGAGATGTTCCATCAATTGAAGAAGACGTATCCCGAGATGAAGACCTTACCGCTAAATGCCGTACAAGTATTAATGGCCAACGGAAAGAAGGTTAAATTGGCATCAGAGCAAGTATGGGTGGAAATGCAGGTAGCTGAGAAAGGGTATGAACAGGTGATGGTGATATTAGAGGGCCTAATACATGATGTAATTTTAGGATCAGATTTTATGGATAGGTTCGGGTGTATAATAGATTACAAAGGAAGAAGAGTAGCAGTGAACGGAACATGGGTTGATTTTATGGAAGACCAGCACGGGTGTTCCGAGGCAAGGAGGGAAGGGTATCACATCCACAGTGCTGCCATCGGTTTAGAAACGACCAACAAAATCGCAGAATTGAAAAATATAGACGAGGACAGGAGAAAACAATTACAACAGATTCTGGAACAACATAGTGAAGTATTTTCGGAAATCCCGGGTGTTATCCAGGGATATGAGCACAGAATACGAATCATCGACAACCAACCGTACCAGGCCAGGGCGTATCCCATCCCGTACCAATACCGTAAAGAAGTGGAAGAGCAATTAACTAAAATGTTGCAGTGGGGGATAATATCAAAATGCTCCTCATCCTATAATAATCCTGTTGTGACTGTAAAGAAAAAGGATGGATCCATACGGTTGTGTCTGGATGCTAGACATTTAAACAAAATTACGTTACCAGATATCAACGCCCCTCCACCAATGTGGGAGTTATTAGATAAATTTCGGAACAAAAGGGTGTTTTCAACTTTTGATTTGACTGCCAGTTATTGGCAAATAAGGTTACATCCCAATGACCGTAAGTACACTGCTTTCCGATATAACGGCCATGCGTACCATTTCAATAGAATCCCATTTGGATTAAAGAATAGTGGGTCCGGACTAATACGCTGTTTGGATCAGGTATTATCAAAGGAGATAAAAGACGTGGTGACGATGTACATGGACGATATTGTCGTTGCGTCAGAGAATATCTCTGAACATCTAGAACAGGTGAGGCGGTTTTTGGAAGAATGTGAGTCAAAGGGAATAAGAATTAACTTAAAGAAAAGTCACTTAGCGACTTCCGAAGTTGAGTTTCTAGGGCACGTCGTGAGCGCCGCGGGAGTAACCCCGAACCCGGATAAAATACGCGCAATACAGGAGTTCCCGACCCCATGTAATAAAAAGCACATCAGATCATTTCTCGGGATGTGCAATTTTTACAATAGGTTCTACCAGGGATTTATGATAGATATGGGACCATTACTTCAGTTATTAAAGAAAGACCAACCATGGACATGGGAAAGGGAGCAGGAAAGTAGTTTTAGAAAGGTAAAGACCGGATTCTTAAACAAAGTAATACTAACATACCCGGATTTTAATAAACCATTCGTGGTACAGACCGACAGTAGTGGTTTGGGGCTTGGAGCCACCATATTTCAGATTCAGGAGGGAGGTCACCATGGCGTATTAGCGTTTATCAGCCGTTTGCTCAAGGGGGCAGAGGTAAATTACACTGTGACGGAGAAGGAGGCATTGGCTGTCGTATGGGCATTCAAAAGATTTCGCCAGTATTTATTGGGATCTGAGATAATAGTGCTGACCGATCATAAGAGCCTGGAGTTCATAAATCAGAGTTTCCTATCTAACAGTCGGTTGATACGATGGAGTTTGTTCTTACAGGAGTTTAATTACAAAGTCATATATTGTAAGGGTAAGGACAACATCGTTGCGGACACTCTGAGCCGGTATCCGGTAGGCATGGAACAGCGTCGAGGAGGAGGAGAACCATATATAGCAGAGATGGAAATAAGTACTGGACAGACGATACAACAAAGCATGCGCAAGTTGAAACATTACCAGAAGGAGGATGCTGAATGTGGGCAGATCATCAAGTACTTGAAAGGGCAGCCTGTAGAGGAACGATCAGGAAATATGTTATGGAAGGATCGAAACCATTGTTGTATGAAGGGAGGGTTTCTGCAGCGCATTCTGAAGAGAAAGGGAAAAACTAGGATCGTTCTTCCAAGAAAATTGCGAATACCAACGGTGGAGTATATTCACGAGGCATATGGACATTATGGAACCTGCAAGGTAGAGGGTCTAATAAATCAGTGGTTCTATTGGCCAGAGATGCGGAAACAGATCGCCGACATCATCAGGGCATGTGAAGTATGCGCCAAAACCAAACCTCCCAACACATCTAATGTAGGACCAATACACCCGATAATTACCAAACAACCTAACACCTTGTTAGCCATAGATTTTTATGGACCATTTCCGGCATTCAACAGGAAGAAATATCTACTGGTCACGTATGATGTGTTTTCGAAATTAGTGGACGCATACCCAGTCACACAAGCTAACTCCAAGCAAGCCATCCAGGTTTTGGAACAACAGTATTTTCGGAAGGCAGGGAAGCCACAACAAATATTATCTGACAATGGGACGCCATTTGTCTCGTGGGAGTGGAGAGAATGGATCACTAAAAAGGGGATCCAACATAGACTCACATCAATCCGTAACCCACAATCCAATCCCTGCGAAAGGATGATGCGAGAACTAGGGCGTTTGTTCCGAGTGTATGTGTCTAAAGATCATCGTAGGTGGGTAAATGAAGTGCCCAGAATGGTCAACATGATAAATGGGTCAAAGAAGCGAATCCACGGGATTCGAACCCGTGCGATTGCATTATGGGAAAAATGTTCCGTGCCCATTTGGAAGCAGATTGCCAGTACAATCTAGGGTAATAAACCGAAAGCGGGATTTAGAACAGGCCCGAAATTGTATAAAGAAGATGAGTGAGGTCAGAAAACGTAAATTCAAAGAAAGGAACTTATCGTTCGAGGAAGGAAATGAAGTCATGATCAGGGTACAACCGGTGAGCCATCCGGAGAGAAACATCTACAAAAAGTTTCAACCGATATATGAGGGGCCTTACATAATAAAAAGGAAACTTGGTAACAATGCTTTTGTTGTCACAAAGGGGTCTGAAGAAAAGGGGACCTATAATGCTCGGTCCTTGAGACTGATCGCGAGAAAGCCAGAGCCGCCAGACAAAATTTAATGAATAGTATAGTACATTCAGGATGGACGCAGATGATGACCAACAACACACACTTGGATACAAAAAAAAAAAAAAATAATAATAATAAATATGAAAGGTTTAGGAAATGAGATCAGAGGGAACGGGAGTCATGAGTGGATGGGTGACAAAGGAATATAGTTGCTGCCAGTTACGGAAAAACAGGCGAGTACGTACCGAGGGATATCTTTATGAGTGGGTCGAGGTATATGTGATTAGATTAATATTCTATAAGTATGGAGATTAGATAAAACCCCAAACAAATAAAGGCTAATTCAGTAGTGCTTCCCGGAAGATAAATTCGGAAGGAACTAGTATGGATAGAGGTAATGGAAGGGTTAGATTGTAAATGAAGCGAGATGATAGTATAAGAAGCCTAGAGACCTCTTCATAATGCTCCAAACATTTGTCGTCACAATAAACTGAGCACAACATTCAATACTGATTAGCGGGATAATAAACGAACGAGCAACATGCTAATTATCAGAATTAACATTCTGTTAATTCCTAATGGGGGAGGGTGTAATGTGATAGCACGAGGTGATCACATATATTTAATATAATATATATTTTCAGTTAGGTCAAATATTAAGGAAAGGTTAGTAAAAGAAAAAAAAAAAAAAGAAAGATTTTAGATAAGATGACAGCCGAGAGATAAGAATTAGTGGTTGTAGAAGAATTTGGTATAACATTTAAAGATCGTTATCAGCTAGTAAATGGGAGTGACAGAATGAATGAGAGTTGTCAAATAAAATAAATGTCGAATTTTGTTATACTAAAACATTTTTCTAAGAAGGAAAATAATTACTGAGAAATTCATAGAGTGATGGTTAAGGGAAATAAATAAATAAAACAAATGTAATAAGTTTAATTATAGAAAGAATAAATGTAAAAAAAAAATGAAAGGGAGAGTAATTAAATTATTTTAAGGTCAAAGATGGCCGTAGGTGTGAAAACGTGATCCACAAGACAAAGGAAGGAGGGGAGTTTCTTTTACTAAAAACACAAAGAGTAGAGCAGTGTAGGAAAAAGAAGTGATTCCAGTTTCTCATAAAGAGAAAACAATTTTTTTTCTCTAGCGAACTTTTAACTGCCACCCAGGCGATAGTCCAAGAAATGACGATCGAGTAGAAGAAATACTTTCGAGCGCCGGTTCGAAACGCTGCTCCATACCCAAGCCTGTAACACAAACGAAATGAAGATAATCACCTGCTCACCTACTTACGTCTCTGTGCCATTTGGAAACCGTTACGAGGAAACTATCCGGATTTGAACCGCTCTACAAAAGAAGTGGGACGCCCACAACGCGGTTCGAAGAAGTGACTGAATCAATTGCCAGGACCGTTTACCTAGGTAATCGTATATTAGCATGCTAATTTATAAACTCCTAGTTTAATCATAAGTCCAAGAGAATCAAGAATACGAATTATCCCTTTAGATAACTCTAATACATATAAACTTTAATTGAACGAACATTTATAATAAACTTATTTACACCCATTTCATACTATCACTCTATGCACGTATTTATTATTATTGATATGTCTAAAAATTTGTAGAAATTATGTTTTATGTTAGATAATAAATAAACCTCGTTTAAGATTTGAATTACTGTAATTACTTGCTATGTCAATCATTTTATATTTTTTTATATCAAGAAGAACAATCGGTTGGGAAATATAGTTTGATTTGATATTTTATTAGGTCAAACTCAACCGGTAAGGTAGTAATTGAATATAATTTATTCTTACTAATCCGTTCTATCTACATATTTTGTGTAGCTGGTTGCATCCGTCTGATTATGCTTAATAGCACACCAACCTAGAACGGCCATATAGACTGAACGGAGGCATGCCGGTTACAATATATATATATATATATATATATAAAATTCTTTGGGAGTTTAACTCTGGGATTAATGGTTGTTAGGAATAATAATATATTATCTTTAAACTTAATATCCTAAGTAATGATGGTCAGACTGAGTATCCAATCACATTCCCTAACCATCCTTTCCATCAAACATGTCTAAGTACAAAAAGAGTACAGTATATCCCTTGCCAATTATAAATGCTGTTTATCTACTTAAAAATATATGTCATACTGCAGATTATGGCACCATCTCTAAAATGAGAAACATCTATAGGTCAGGTTCAAATTCCTCTCTAGTTTCTTAGATGTTAGCTCTCCATTTAGCCACTACTAGCTCAAAAGAAAAACATGGTGATGCACCGCTGTGTGTATATTTAACTAGGTTTGGAATGAGAGAGAGAAATAAACAACTAGATGTAATATAATATAAACATAATTAAAAAAAAATTATTTACATTGTTTACACATCTTATGATACTTAGAGATGAATCTAATTCATAAAATATACATATATACATTTAGGCGCGTGTGTATTCATATTAGAGAAAATTCATTTAAATAGATTGAATTCAACTTATAAACTCCAATATACTTTCATCCAATACAAACAATCATATAATTATTATTATTTAATTATAACAGTGTAAATAAAGATTGGCAAAATATAAATCAATCGATAATAGATATATATACATTTATAACAATATCAATTAATAAATACTTTCATCCAATACAAACAATCATATAATTATTATTATTTAATTATAACAGTGTAAATAAAGATAGGAAAAATATAAATCAATCGATAATAGATATATACATTTATAATAATATTAATTATTAATAATTAAATGAGAAATTGATTCCAAATTCTATTTACTTTAACTTTGGTTAAAAAAAAATTACATTAAATAAAAGATACATTTGAAGGGAAAATAAAGCGTTAAAATTATTTAAAGAATGTCAATTTTAATATTTGATATAAATATTATTATTATTCTTTTATAAAGGTCTTTTATTTTCAATAAAAATTTTATATTATCACAGTATAAGAATTCTGATCTACTTTACTAAAAATATACATTCGAACTCTTTTTTAAAAACTGATTTGTATGACAATTTTAAAAATTTACGGCTTTATTTAAAGTACTTATCTTGAGTTATTCTCCAGAAAAATGATAGTATGACTGAATTATTCATTCATCATGAATAGGCTGACAGAAATCATGTCAAAGATGACAGGTAATACTAATTCTAGATACTCAATAGTTGCATATTGGAACGAGACACTTTTAGAATTGGCATCTGCAGGAGACTACATATTCTCAGGTTTAATTGTCTATTGCAGTAATTAGATTTGATTTTATCCCATAAATAATGTGATTTTCAGTTAATGCATGGTTTTTCATATTAATTGTGTTAATCATTCCCAAGTCCGCCCTATCATTTTAATCAGCTTGATTATTTGGAATGCTATTAAACAGAGTTTTTATGGTTGTTGTTGTTTGCTGCTGGATGAGGTGATCAAAAATTCTTAATTATGATGATATTATAACTTTCCTGAATTAGGAAAACTTTCTTTCCAAGTTTTCTTCCTAAATCAAAATTAAAAAAAAAAACTAGCGTTTCTTACAACTTTTTTTCTACAAAATCTATTCCACATTACACGTAATACATCTGAGAATATTTATCCATTATTACAAATTAATTTAAACAAAAATAAATTACATTCTTTTTTTTTTATTAGAATATATATCTTACAGGTATAAATAAGAATGAAAAAATAAATAGCTTATAACTTTTAGACAGCCAAAATTGCGACTTTGGTACTTTTGTTTATATTAGTTCATCCCTTCCTTCTTTTTAATATAGTTATATAAGTGTACCTGTGAAAAGCTTGTAAGGTCAGACTAGGTTTATTTCAAAAAGGTATCCGCACTGGTGCTATATAATTTCAAATATAGAATAATTAAGATTCCATTTATTTAAAAAAGTACTCATGAAAGTATGATTCCCAGCTCTTCAAGTTTATACATGCAATTATTAATGTAAACATTTAATTCTTTCCTCAGATTATTATAAAAAAAAGTAACAAATCAATTATAATTTTACGTCATTAATTAATTTAAAATCAGCCAAGTTTAGATGGAGATATTGTTATAATAGTATCGCTTATTGGTTGGTATACATATGGATGTTTGATATGTATTAAAATGCATATGAACACTTTAATACTTATGTTTATTTCTTAGAAACATGAACAAAAAAATTATTATAATGACAAATGTGTAAATCATCGTGTATTTTAAAGGATAAATATGTGTGCATCTGGTTAACTAAAATATATTTTGAATTTGATTTTGAAAATGTTATCAAAAATATTTTTTTATTAAATAAAAAAAAATCAATGTGTCAATTTTCAAAACTATCAATAGAAACATAATAAAAATTAATATCTTACATTTTGGCAATATTTAGAGCAATAAGATAAAAAACCTACAGAATAAATTTGTATTATATTTATCACTATTTTTTCTTGTTATTTATTTCTTCTACCTAATTCTTTGAGGAATCCAGCCAACAAGGATAACCCCCTCCCCTTCTGTAATTTTCTAAAAAAAAACCATTATAATTTGAAAATATTGTAGATTCTCTTTTTATTAATAAGTCTTAAAGACAAAAAAGTCTCTCCTTCAATGGGGATTGCCAAGTCTATATTTTTTTTGTTTTTATATAACACCCCTTATTCAGTGCTTGCTATTTTAAAATAAAAACAAATAGACTTTATACTTTTTTTTCCCTTAAATAAAATTAATATGACTCAGAAGTATTTATCAGTTTCTTAATTAGGCAGTCTATTTGTTATTGTTATTATTGGTATTTATTATTATTATAAAACAAATAAACGCTTGTTTTGTTTTGTTTTTTTTATAAACGCTTGTTTAATGTGTATTTACATTTATTCCACCACAATAATTTCTATTAATAAATACTTAGATTAAATATTATAATCTGATATGTTAAGAAATTCTTATTTAAATACATAACAGTGCTCTAAAAACTGAGTAATTAAAAAAAAGTATATCTTATTACAGATTTTGTTTTCTTTCTTTTTTTTCCTAACAAGACTAACTATTTTGATATAATAAATATGGTATAATATTTATAAAAATACACTTAGATTGAATAACATTAATAAGAGAACATATTATTGATTCCATCCCTCCTTATGAGTCGTATTTGTGGATTAAAATAGGAAGGTGCGTAAACACGGGTAAGATAAAACTTTTATAGCACTTGTTTTGTTTTTAGTAAATAATAAATCGCATTATTTCTAATATAATTAACACATTTATATAATGCATATCGCTATAGGAAAAAATAATGTGAATTTATCTTATTTACTATTCATATCCTGGAGTTAATTTTAAACAAATAAATTCATTGCTCATTAAAAATAATTATTTTATTAAAAACAAAATGAATTAATAAAAGTTGCAGCGCAATAAACAAAAATAAAAATTAATTATAAAATATATAATAATGTTTTAATTAAAATTTTGTTTCTGCTTAAAGAAAAACTAAAACTTTATAATTTAATAATCGAATAACATTAATCATATATGTTTTAAATGCACGGGGGAGATGCATTTATTAAATTCCTATGTGTACCCTAAATTCTCAGGCGGAAAGTTGGTTAAAGTGAAATACTACAACCAAGCGTCAATGCTGGATCGGTTGTCAGTGCTCGCAATGATCAATGCAATTTATTCTAGCATCTCATAATTAGAATAATATAATAAAATTTAATAAGTTCTGATATTTAGAAAAAACCCCATCATTAAATTATAAAATAAATTAACATGAATGAATCTGTACACATATAAATTGACAAATACTTTCGGGAGGAAAAATTTTCAAATGTTCCTTCAAATTTCTTCATATGTAAGAAAAGGCAAAAGACCACATATAAAGAATCATCAAAGGTGAATGTTTCTGATAATTTATGAGTAAATAAGATATCTAAAATTATCTGTGGACACTTCAATGATAACTTTATTTTTCTTCCAGAGAAATAGAGAACAGTCACAAGTAATTTTAAAGAGGCGTATTTATTGATCTTTTTCTCTTTGGCTATGGTTACAATGGGAAAATCTAAAAGACCATATGACATGTGCATATGTAATAAAATTTCAGAGTTATTTTAAAATAAATAAAGCAAAGAGCATTGATCATATAAAAAAATAAAGAAAAATTACCCATGTGAACTGCTAGTGAATCAAAAATATACAAAAACCTTTATACACAAGTATTACAATTATGGTACAAACATTAATCCAATGCAAGCATATAATGTTTTCCTGAAGGTTTGTGATGATGGTGTTCTACTTGTACTTTTATATTGGGCTATTTCCATCATCTAATATATGTATTGAATGTCTTTAAAAAATTTAACTTTACTTAAATATTCCTAATACATTCAACTGGTAGTAATAGTACATCAAATAGGTTAATATATGTACACAATTCAAGAGGTATTAGTCTTCCCTCTTCTTCAGGCCTTTCTGGTGTAACCAGTGAAAGTTCTAGCATGAGATTCGAACCTGGGTCCTTAGATTTTCTGGTTTTGAATTTGGGGGTAACGCTCTAACCAATGAGCCATCTGCCAAAGGCAACAGACTGTAGTAATTTCATATACTATCTATGAAGTTTTCCTGATTTCTCCACTTTTTCCTAAGAGCAAAGTTGATTAGTGATTTCATACATTATGTATAGTCACAATAGGTTGTCTTACACAATTCTTTACCATTGTCATGTGAGCAGCTTCTTTAAATTTTCTTCTTTGTATCTTTTCTTCTCTATCCAATATTTTTGTGTTTTCCCAATTGAATACATGTTCATTGGCACATACTTTTTCTGCTACTTTAGACACATCTGTTTTCTCTCTTCTAATCATCAGTTTGTGTTCTTGCAAGCACTTTTCAATGGGACAACTGGTCTCACCAATATATGTTCTTCCACATTCACATGGTACTTCATAGATACAGTTTTTTTCTTTTCATCATTTCAAGTTTAGGCTTTGTAGATGTTAGAATTCTTTGTATGGTGGTATGGCTCTGGAAAGCTGTTCTGATGCTATACTGATTGAACATTTTCCTTAATTTGTCTACTATTTTTGGAATGTATGGGTACACTACAGTACCAAAAATTGTCTTTTCTCTTGATGGTTTTTTTTTGTCATCTATTTATCATTTTCTTAATAACAGCTGATGGGTAACCATTTTTCATACGAGTTTGTTCTATATAGATCTTTTCTTTTTCCAAATTGTTGGTTTCTGAACAAACTTCTTTCACTCTATTCCATAGTGATAATATAACTCCATGTTTTGTGTTTTTGGTGTGATTGGATGTATAGGCAAGGTATTTTCCTGATGTATAGGTTTTCGATAAACTGTAGTTTTCATTTTGCCATGAGAGAGTCTTATCACAAAAACATCTAAGAATGCTAATTTTTGTTCTTGTTTTGATTCTATTATGAATTTAATTGAAGGGTACATGTTTTTGATGTGTTTCCAGAAAGTTTGTAGCAGTGTTTTACCATGTGGTCATAAAACAAATGTATCATCCACATAGGAAAGTCAAACAGTAGGTGGATATGGAGTAGTTTTTATGACCAAGGTTTCAAGTTCTTTTATGTACATATTGCTAATCAGGGAAGACAATGATGAGCCCATAGACATTCCTTGATTTGTTGGAGAAATTCTGTATTATATTGAAAGTAAGTTGTTTTATGTAGAATGTTAATATTTCCATTATACTATCAACAGGTAGGGCTGTTCTGGTTTGTAAACTATTATCACCATTTAATCTTTTCCTTACAATAAACAATGCTTCTTCACATGGTACATTTGTGAATAAACTTTGCATATCAAAGCTTATCAGTAAGTTAGTTTTTTCAATTTTCATGTTCTTGACTAATTCTAGAAAGTGTCTAGAATCCCTGACAAAGTACTGGGTCTTGTATGCCAAAGGACTTAGAACTTTGAAAAGAAATCTTGCCATATTTTGGCCAGGAGAATCTCCAGAACTGACAATAAGTCTTAATGGAACATGATCCTTATGGATTTTAGGTAGACCATAAAGATGAGGAATTTTTCTGAAATATGTTATTTTACTTTTTTCTGAATCAGTGAAGTATTTGTGATGCTTTCTGAGTAATGCTTGTAGCTTTGTTTCTATTCTTGGCATTAAATTTTTTGCTACTTTTCTATATTGGCCTGATGTGAGGAGTTCTTGTATTTTGTTGTCATAATCAGTTATATCCATTACAACTGTTGCACTGCCTTTGTCAGCAGGGAGAATAATGATAGATTTATCCACTTTGAGAGATTTAATTACTTTCCTCTCACCATAGGTTATATTTGACTTCAATTTTTGTTGCTTGTCAAATATTCTTTTATTCTCCAGCATAAATCTGCTGCTTCCTCTAAAAAGAATTTTGGAGTGTCTTCCTCAGTGGCTGCCATTATATCTAATAAAGGGATATTATATGGTGTTAAGGCAAAGTTTAATCCCTCTTTCAAGAATAGAAATTTCAGTACCTGTTAGATGTTGAGAACTGAGATTTTTAACAGATGAAGTTGGAACATTGCTTGGTACATAATGATTTTTCATATACCCTCATAGGTTAGCAAGTTTCTTCTTTTGGCATTCTTTTATTTTTCCATGTAATATAGAATATGATTATCTTAGTGCTTGAGAAACTCTTGTGTAGTTTTCATCAGTAAGTTTATTTTTTAAAAAACATACTGAAATTCCTGTTCTTGAAAGAGGATTAAACTTTTCCATAACACCATCTAATATCCTCTTATTAGATATAATGGCAGCCACTGAGGAAGTCACTCAAAAATTTCCTTTAGAAAAAGCAGCAGAATTATGCTGGAGAATAAAAGGAACACTTGACAAGCAACAAAAATTGAAGTCAAACATAACCTATAGTGAGGGGAAAGAAATTAAATCTATCAAGTAGATAAATCTATAATGATTCTTCCTGCTGACAAAGGCAATGCAACAGTTGTAATGTATCTAAGTGATTATGACAACAAAATACAAGAATGCTTCATAGCAGGCCAATAAAGAAAAGTGGCAAAAAAATCCAATACAAGTACAGAAACACAGTTACAAGCATTACTCAGAATGTATCACAAAATACTTCACTGATTCAGAAAAAAGTAAAATAACCATATTTCAGCAAAATTTCTCATCTTTATGGTCTACCTGAAATCCATAAAGATCATGTTCCATTAAGACCTATTGTTAGTTCTTGAGATTCATCTTGCCAAAATTTGGCAAGATTTCTTCTCGAATTTCTAAGTCCTGTGGCATACAAGACCCAGTCCATTGTCAGTGATTCTAGACACTTTGTAAAATTAATCAAGAACATGAAAATTGAAAGAACTTACTTATTGGTAAGCTTTGATGTGGAAAGTTTATTCATAAATGTACCATGTGAAGAAGCATTATCTATTGTAGGGAAAATATTAAATGGTATAATAGTTTACAAACCAGAACAACTTTTCCTGTTGATAGTATAATGGAACTATTAACATTCTGCATAAAAACAGACTACTTTCAATATAACACAGAATTCTTCAAACAAAATCAAGAAATGGATATGGGCTCACCATTGTCTCCCCTGATTCACAATACATACATGAAAGAACTTGACCATAAAAACTATTCCATATCCACTTAAAGTTTGGCTTCACTAAGTGAATGACAAATTTGTTGTATGGCCACATGGTGAAGGACTGCTAGAAACTTTCTGGAAAGGCATCAACAATATGTCCCCTTCAATTAAATTCACAATAGAATCAGAACAAGAACAAAAATTGGCATTCTTAGACATTCTTGTGACAAGACTCTCTCATGGCAAAATCAAAACTACAGTTTATTGACAACCCACAAATACAGGAAAATACCTAGCCTATACATCCAAGCACACCAGAAATCCAAAACATGGAGTTATACTATCACTATGAAACAGAGCAAAAGAAGTTTGTTCAGAAACCAGCAATTTGTAAAAAGAAAAGATCTATATAGAACAAACTCTTGTGAAAATGTTTATCCATCAGCTGTTTATTAAGAAAATGTTAGGTAGACAACAAAAAGAACCATCTAGAGAAAAGACAATCTACAAAGCCTAAACTTGAAATGCTGAAAAAAAAAAAAACTGCATCTATGAAATACCATGTGAATGTGGAAGAACATATATTGGTGAGACCAGTTGTCCCATTGAAAAGTGCTTGCAAGAGCATAAACTGATGATTAGAAGAGAGAAAACAGATGTGTCTAAAGTAGCAGAAAAAGTATGTGCCAATGAACATGTATTCAATTGGAAAAACACAAAAATATTGGATAGAGAAAAAAAGGTACAAAAAAAAATTTAAAGAAGCTGCTCACATGACAATGGCAAAAAATCCCATAAGCCAACCTAATATATAATGTATGGAAACCACTAATCAACTTTGCTCTCAGGAAAAAGTGGAGAAATCAGAAGAAACATCATAGATAAGTACATGAAATTACTAGTCTGTTGCCTTTGGGAGGCTGGCTCAGTTGGTTAGAGTGTTACCTTAAAATTCAAAACACAAAAATCTAAGGATCCAGGTTTGAATTCCATGCTAGTACTGTCACTGGTCAGGCCAGGAAGACCTGAAGAAGAGGAGAGACTAATTCCTCTCAAAATTTTGTGCTTATACTAACCTGTTTGATGTACTATTCCTAACACTTGAATGTATTTGGAATATTTAAATAACGTTAAATTTTTCTAAAGACATTCAATACATATTGATGGAAATAGTCCAATATAAAAAGACAACAAGTATATAATATCTCTTTCATCAGTGCAAAAACCTTCATAAATTTTGTTTTTGTTTTAAGAACATCATATCAATAACTATTAGTCCAGGCTAGGTCATGAGGTTAACAATAACTACTTATCATTTATGAGTCAATATTAGTTGATTACCTAGACTATCAATATACCAGCTATCTGAAATTTTTTTATCTAAACTTGTTTAAAAAGTTGGGAAAAGTCTGTAATTTCCTAAACTTGAAATCCAAGCCTTATTAGGCAGATCCTTTGCTTTAATACCATGAGATGATTCAATAAAGTATTAAAAAGTTTTTGGTCTACTATGAGTTTCAAATAAATGGTGAGTGGCATGTTAGCTGATCACTATCTATATCTATTAATGTGTTTTCTCTGAAAATAAGATGTATTCAAAAAAATAAGCCCTAGCACAATTTTTTGGAATGTTTCTAATATAAGAACTACTCTGAAAATAAGCTCTAGTTAGAAGAGAAAGAAAATACTGGATAAATGTTATTTTACCATATTGTCAAATGCATTAATTTTTTTTAACTTTTTAAAAAAAAATTAACTAGAACAGTTTATGTTTTGGAATTACTAACTTTATTATTATATACATAGAGTGTTATAACAGACTTGCTCACAATTATACATTCATGTGAAATAAAGAAATGATTTCAGAATTCTATTTACTACAATTTTTTACTGCATACCTTGTAATTCTTCAATTATCATTTTGAATAAATGTATATAAATAAATGTGGACTTATGCATAAAAAAATAAGACATTCTCTTAAAATAAGCCATAGGATGTCTTCCACTTAAAAATTTTTTAAAATTAATTTATATTGAGCTAAAAAATCCAGTTAATAGCAAATATTAATTTAGTATTTATTTTATATATATATATAATAGTAATAATAACAAGTCAGATGTCACATGACTTATATATAGCTTGCACTTACAAATATGTAAAATTAAGAGCGTGCTAATAGCTCTAAACAAGCTTTTTTTTATTTATTTATGATAAATGCTACTACAAGAGAAGACATTCAAATCATTTTTATCTTGGATTGTCCCCATCCCCAGACCAGTTTCGACCTATGGGTCTCTTCAGTGAGGAGTTGGGACATTGGATTTAAAAAACCAACTCAAGCAAAGCATTTATCTAAAAGTTAGTTGTTAGAAGAAGATCTGAAACTTTTAGACATCTACATGTCTTTAAAGTCAGCTCTCCAACTGAAAAAATCATATGGGCCTGAACTTAATTCAGATACTCCATATATTAGTAGGCTTAGCCCTTTAATTTAGCTAAAGCCACAACAATAAAATAATAATAGTAATAATAACAAGTCAGATGTCACATGACTTATATATAGCTTGCACTTACAAATATGTAAAATTAAGGCGTGCTAATAGCTCTAAACAAGCTTTTTTTTTATTTATGATAAATGCTACTACAAGAGAAGGCATTCAAATCATTTTTATCTTTGATTGTCCCCATCCCCAGACCGGTTTTGACCTATGGGAATCTTCAGTGAGGAGTTGGGACATTAGATTTAAAAAACCAACTCAAGCAAAGCATATATCTAAAAGTTAATTGTAAGAAGAAGATCTGAAACTTTTAGACATCTACATGTCTTTAAAGTCAGCTCTCCAACTGAAAAATCATATGGGCCTGAACTTAATTCAGATACTCCATATATTGGTAGGCTTAGCCCTTTAATTTAGCTAAAGCCACAGCAGCAAAATAATAATAGTAATAATAACAAGTCAGATGCCACATGACTTATATATAGCTTCACTTACAAATATGTAAAATTAAGAAGCGTGCTAATAGCTCTAAACAAGCTTTTTTTTTATTTACGATAAATGCTACTACCAGAGAAGGCATTCAAATCATTTTTATCTTGGATTATCCCCAT
>JAQFVV010008775.1:0-22972 GCA_028023455.1 Epiperipatus broadwayi | reverse complement strand
GTACTATACTCATAGCTCATTGTAAATCATACTACAAGCCAAAATGATATCAATTAAGATTCAGTTGTAATTTATTTGGATACTATTGAAGCATTGATTGAGGCAAGGTTTGAATCAAAAATAAACTATTCTTTTTTCTTTTCATTTCAGCTTTTATCTCTTTCTTCATTTGTGCTACCAAAATTATTAGAATTAAACCATAGCCTATTTCAATTTTGCAGCTTAAAGATAAATTGGAATCAACAGCAGTTTTTGAATAGCTGTATTGATAAAAAATGTTGATTTAATTTTGTGTATGAAATTTTCCTTGGTCTTCATTATAATGTATTGGACGGAAAACAGTTGGATCTTTGCAGCTCCAGAAATATACTGGCTAAATTTAGCTATACTTAAGTAAGATTAATTTTATCTTTCTAATTATTTAGTAGTCTTTTTTTTTTTCATATGTCAAAGCTTATCGGCCAAAAAAGTGAACCTGCAAACCCAAGGGCACTGTTTGTAAGGAGACTAAAAGTCAAAATAAAATTCATTATTGCAAATAAGCTTAAAGGAATGTTGGATTTCATTTATATATGACACAGATATTCATTTTGTATTATTATTATTATTATTATTATTATTATTATTATTATTATTATTATTATTATTATTATTATTATTATTATTATTATTATTATTATTATGTTTCAAAAGGCCTTTATTGTCTCAAAAGAATTACAAATTTTGCATTTACGTAGTTTGTCTGCATATAATATTCTGGATTGTTCATTATCATTTGAACACCATTAGCAAATCAATTACTTATAATAGAAAGGAAAAAATTGTTGCTAAATTGTCCTTGTTGCTAATTTGAAATAATACAGAAAAGGGATAAGAGACTGGCCAGACCTGACATTTATGCAGCAACCTGGTCATTACTTAAGATTAGATCCTATGTTCATAGTGAATTGAGGAAATTAAGCATTACCAAAAACTTCGAAGGATATGCATGTCATATTATTATTATTATTATTATTATTATTATTATTATTATTATTATTATTATTATTATTATTATTATTTTTATTATTATTATTATTATTATTATTATTATTATTATTATTATTATTATTATTATTATTATTATTATTATTATTATTATTATTATTATTATTATTATTATTATTATTATTATTATTATTATTATTATTATTATTATTATTATTATTATTATTATTATTATTATTATTATTATTATTATTATTATTATTATTATTATTATTATTATTATTATTATTATTATTATTATTATTATTATTATTATTATTATTATTATTATTATTATTATTATTATTATTATTATTATTATTATTATTATTATTATTATTATTATTATTATTATTATTATTATTATTATTATTATTATTATTATTATTATTATTATTATTATACTGATTATTAAATCTAACCACATTTTTCAACCTTATATTTGTTGTAGCTGATTTGTATAAAGTAATTATCACCTAATTTCAATAATTTTCTTATGTTATTCATACTTACATATTCTATTCTATCTAAGATTTCAAATACAGATATTCTTATACCTGGAATTTAATTGTAAATATAGGGGATTTGAAGTCACTTTCAAGCAACCTTCAACTGTCCACACTATCTTATACTACTGATACACATGACCACACATATGTAGAAAAGATAAATAATCACCAATATATGTATTTCATGCTGATCCAGCACTCATCAGTTGGTCCATATTATCATCTCCCCCTCCACACACACACACACACATATATATATATATACAATCAGTGCTCAGTTTATATTAAGATAGTAAATCTTTATACTTTAATGGACAGGCTTCAATCCACCCCAACCTCCAACTTTTCAGTCATCTATATCATTGAAAATATGATGATAGGATGGCCCAAATCCCATGCTGATGCCTATATTGGTATCATACTCATGTTGGCCTCAAGTCAGTTTGACTCCTCACATATAGGATAGTATCCATTTAAATACATAGAAAAGGGATGGGCAAAACACAGGCTTAATGGATAAGATTTGAAATACAGGCAAATGTACATTGGTAATTATTTATGTATCAGTAGTATGAGATAGTGTGGACAGCTGAAGGTTTCTTGAAAGTCTGAGTTCAAACCACTATATTTATAATTAAGTTCCAGGTATAAGGATGCCTGTATTTCAAATCTTATACATTAATCTTGCTTTCTGCCCATCCCTCTTTTATGTATTTCAATGGATACTGTCCTATACTTGAGAGGTCAGAGTGACTTCAGGTCAACATGAGAATGACAACAATATTGATATAAGCATGTGATTTGGCCATTCTATCATCAGATTTTCAATGGTATGGATGGCTGAAGAGTTGAAGAATGGAGTGGATTGAAGTCTGTCCATTAAAGTATAAAGATTTGATATTTTAATATAAACTGACCACTGCTTATATATGTGTGTGGGAGATGATAATCTGGGACCAATTGATGATTGCTGGTTCAGCATGAAATACATTTGTTGGTGATTATTTATCTTTGCTACATGCATGTGGTCATTTGTATCAGTAGTATGAGATAGTGTAGACAGTTGAAAGTTGCTTAAAACTCTGCATGCGAATCCTCTATTCTATCTGTTAAGATTTGACTTTAATTTTAACAATTTATATGCCATTGTTACCTTTATCTGAGTGATTATAAGCCCTGACAATAATTGGCTCTATATTAAATAAAAAATGATAATAATGTTATCAATCTAATAAAAATTATTATTGAAGAATAATTGTTTTAATTAATTACTGATAAAAATTATTGTAATTGTAAATTAGGTATTAATTATTTAAATATAATTATTTACATCTGCATCCATTTTTGGTAAAATCAAATATATCATTAATCATCAATTTGTTTAAATGCTATTTTAATTTGTTTCATTACTATTTGATACATTAATTTCACCAGTCAGAAAAATGCATGTTAAGTTCACTGCCTTTATACTATAATCAAGCAATAACATACAATTTGATTTTTTTATGGCTTGCCACCCTTTTAATCCATTATTTAAAACTATTTTAAAAACTTTAGTAAATCCTCATATATATTTAAAAATAAAGATTTATAAATTGCATTATTAATAATTCATAGTTTTATGAAACATAATAATAAGAATCACAAAAAAATTAAACACAAGATGGGCTTTAATCTTACAATCTTTGCATTAGGTAATGATGAGCTCTCTGTCTTCATCTATTCTGCTGATAAGTATGCAAAAACTTATTGAAAATGCAAGCAAACATTTATGATTAGATCTGACTGATTAGATTTCTACCTCTTTATATGAAGCATTGTTGCATTTTAATCATCTAGGTAATAAACATTTGCATATCGCTGATAATAATCAATATTTAAACTTTGTAAAAATATATTTATATAGCAAAATTACTACCAGAATTTCTTAATATTGCATAAGCCTGTATTATAAAATAGAAATATCTGAATTATGTCTCCATCACTAAAGCACTATACAGAATATTCAGGATGACTAGACAAAGTTAGATAACCTGCCTTTAGACAGGAAAAAGTATAATATTTATGTAATTGAATAAAGATTTTATTAGCAGCTTAAATTTAAAGTATTTTTACACTTTTATAAAATAAAAGTTTATAACAAAAAAAGAGATCAAAAATAGTTTAATAAAATGCAATTTCAGCTGTATGTTTATATATCACTTTACAAACTAATTTTAAAATCCTAACAAATCTGGTTACATCTTGATTATTGACCAATATTAAGAATAATGTTTCTTACTTTAAAGAGTAGTAAAAAGTTTTCCTATAAAATATTTATTATTGGATTTAAAATTGGATGTTAAATATACTTAGAAAGGTTAAAAATAAATGTTCTAAATTCAGGGCTATAAAATTAGATTTTTTTCTACCAAGACAAATTTTAAGAATTAAAAATTGCTATAAAAATTATCTTTGATATATATATATATATATATATATATATATATATATATATATATATATATATATATATATATATATATATATATATATATATATATATATATTGTGCCCTTTTCTTTAGGTCTAAATAAATTTATTTTGTCAATTTTCTAAAAAAAATTAAATTAAAGATGTATTCTATTGGTATGATTACTATGTTATGATGACAATCTTTTTAAAAGCTTAGTTAAAGTAAAATGAGAATATTTAATGCATAAAACTATGCTAATATATTAAAACACAGTTAAATAAAGCTAAATGGTGTAATTTTATATGGTTGGAAAAACTGGCCATAATAAAATAGTGTATTAATAAGTCTTTTAAATAAGTATTTAAAGCTGAATTTTAAAAGTAATAACTTACAATTAAATAAATAGTATATTTTAAAATAAAAATTATACTTAATAGTTATGTTACAAGATATTTCTTTAAAATGTAATATTTTGTAGTGGAGAAATATGTATTTAGTTTTATAGTATCAAAATTATTATTCTAAATTATATTATTATCTTATCATTTTTTTTGTATAATATTTTGCAATTAAACATTTATTTTTATTTCCAGACAAAATTTGATACATTCTGAGTTTTGAGTCATGTGATCTATAAATATTCATACATGTGTGCTTGCAAGTTTTATTGTTACTCAAGTTTCAAAATTGCTTTAAAATTGTACTATAGAATTGAAAATGTTTATTTGTCTACCACAAGATAAAATATAAAAATTAGCTATTATAAAATATTTAATTAGGTTTTAAAATGAATGTAGTTAATAAAAATTAGATTTTTGTTTAGAAAAATAGATACATTAAAACTAAATGTTGAATAAATTAATAAAATATTATTTTTAAAAAGTCATTTTAAAATATTTTGTTGATTTAAATAAAGTGTAAAATTAATTTAGAATTAATATTTTTAAATAATATGTTAAAAAGATGAGTCATAGAATTTTATTTTCAATTTAATTGTGCATTTTTGGATGAATATGTAAATTAGATCATTAGCTCAGGTCTAATCATCCAATAAAATTATCAATTTATTTGGATATAAAACCAGATGTTCACTTGTTTCTGTGTGCTTTTAAAATAGTTTGGGTGTGTTTTTTCAGTCAATTTTGTGCTCTAGAAAACAATTTGTTTATTTGTTTTAAAGTAACTCTCTTAATTTATTTTTAAAATAGTAAAGTATTATATAGTGTACTAATTAAATTATTTTCAAAAAAGAGAGTATTTAAAACTATAAATTTATTCAGTTTAAATTATGCACTGTTAAGCAACTAAAATTTACTACTAAGTGTTTTATGGAAGTTTAATTTAACATTGCAATGACTATGGAATTCATACCTAGAGTAATTATCTACCTGTGTAAAGAAAAGAGGGAAGTGCAGTTCTTAATTAAAAATATATTTGTAAAACTATTAATGAAGGAAAATATTTTATTGGTCAGATTAATATTTTGGACATTATGTAAAGACTTAGACAGAAAAGTTTACAGAAAATTAAAAGCAAAAATGCATTTTATTGGGAAAAGATAGCTTTATCTAAAACATGTAAAGCAATATGGTAAAAACTTTTAATCTTTCAATATTTTGAAAGTATATCGTTTTAATAAAGAATTGCAGAAAATGTTTCTTTTTAAAGAAAACATTTTTTTTAAGAATTTATTCTAAACTGTTATTGAAAATAGTGGAAATAAAGATGAAAGTTACTACAAATATATTTGATAAGACAAATTATCAATGTTAGTGAGGACCACAATTATTGAATAATATTAAAAAAAATAGTATTGGAAATATTTATTTGGAAAATATAAAAATACCTGGATAAATAAAAATTATCCTCATGGAAGAACTATATGCTAGCTTTATGAAATGGTTAAGTGTTAATTTTATTGGAATGAAAAATGTGAAAATTTATGTATAAGTACACCTGAATCCATATCGCCATGATAGAGACACTAGAAGCTGATATAGGATCCTGGTGGAATGAGAAAATCTCTGGAGAAATATTTAAAAATATTATGAGTTAATATCATCTTCAATAATCACTATTCTGAAAGACATAAACAATAGACCATAACTTTTATAAACTTTCAAGAAAAGATTAGTGATTATTTTTATAGATGGATCCAGATTTTCAAAGTCAACTTTCTTTCTTTTCGTTTTTCCATTATTCATTTCATTATTTTTTGGAATCAACTGATCATGCATCATGTTGGTAGAGGAGTTGTTGTCTTCATGTGTTAAAACAATAGTTGTCATAGCAACATGCGTTTGGGAGTTTCATTGCTTACAAGGATTTGGTAATAAAACACCTGAAGAAATAAAGAACTTTTTTTTAACAAAAAATGAGTGCTTATCATGGACTGGAGTTTTACATAGCTATGTTTTTTTATTATTTATGAACTAATAATAATATTATGTTTTCTTATTATAATCGTAGATAGGAAAAGTACATATAAAAATTATTTACTAATATAGTATTATAATTACCATAAAGAATAATTTTATTAAAGTTTTTAATATATTTTAAGTATGATATCTGCTGAATAAATATTTATATTATGCAATATTTTATTGTTTGTGGACCAAGAAAAAGTCTAAACGAGATCAAGCAGCAGAAATATCACTTGGGTAAAAGTTATTAAATATTATTTTTTTAATGATATATTTATTTTATTTTCTTTAGATCATGTGGAGTATTTTTATTGTATGAATGTATGAGTATGTGTGAATACATTAAACACATATAAAACTTATATAAGTTAGATTTTTATTAAAAAAATATGCATACTTTTTTATTTTATATTATTGCTATAGTACAATTTAATGATGAATATAATTATATGATTCTTTGTAAAAGAACTCTATTATGTTTTAAAATGTTTAAAGTATAGATTTTGTTATATGGATACCAGTCATTTGTATTTTGTTCAAGAATTTTTAAAAGTGAAGTAACCTTTTCTTGTTGAATAGTCTAGATCGTTGACTTTATATGTGAATTTTATTTATTGTTTAGAAATACATTTTGAGAATTTGTGGCGATGTAGATTGATAAATCTAAAAAAAAAAATTTAAAGGGTAATGACTTGGGAGTATTAAAGAAACCAAAGGGATGGTTTGATGTAGGTTTTTATGGGGGATAGAAATAATTTATTATCTTAGTAATTATGCGGGTACAGATAACAAAGTCCTGTAACTTGTATATTTCCATGGACAGCGTTTTCCCTTAGTATTGAATACTAATGTTCCAAAAAGATGAATAATTAGCTTGGACATTGTTATTTTAGTGGAGGTTATTAGACAGAGAAGTCAGGCCTCTTTTCTTTATGCACTGTTGCCATTTTGACTATCTTATATGCGTGTATTATTGAGTTAATACTCTAGTTTGTTCTTCATACCTATGCATCTGATTGCGATCATAATTTCTAAGTATTACTTCGTACAGAACTGTATTTTTGAGGGAAAATGATAAATAATTTTGGAGTCAAAGGATGGTTATTTGGAAGAGCATAAGATAGGCTTTTTTTGCTTTGAATGATGTGGAGAATAGATACAAATGAGGTTGAAAATAAAATTAAAATAAGGATAAAGAATCATAAATATTTTCTATATTTTAGTAAACTATTTTTATGAAAGTATATAAGTAATAATAAAATTATTCAAGAAGTTTTTGAATAATTTTAAATATTTTTAACTTACATGTAATGCATATTTTTAATGGATAATATATCTAAAGAAACAACATGGAATAGAACAAGTAATTATATTTTATAAATATTATTTTTATGTTTTAGGAAATGCATCAACACATACATATAGTTTTATATTAAAGTAATACCAAGTAAGATGTATAATGTATGATAATTATATTATTGAGTCCACTTATTTTATTGAAGAACCGGAATAAATATATTTTTGTTTAATAATATCAGTATAATCATGATAAGTTATTTAAATAATTGAGTATAAACTGATAGACATGTATTGGAATAAGTAATACTTCTGTAGTTTATGTTTATATTTTCATAATTGGTGTATGTTTTGATGGAAACATATTATAGTATCATTCAATTGTAGATAATATATTTGAAACTCTACATATATCCAATAATATTATTGGTAGTGTTATTTTGAATAGTTTAAAAAACATAACAAGTTCTAAGTAAGAGTGAAGGCTTAGGTGCTTAGATTTTATTTTGTTATTTTATTTTGAGATGAAGAAATATGTAATTATCCAAGATTCTTTAACTGTAAATATTGTACATAATTTATTTTTGTTGAAAATATTGTAATAAAATTTGTTAAACTTGTTTTTTTATATAAATTTTGTGTTGAATTGATTCTTTCACATCGCAAACAAATGATTACAGATGTTTTGAACTAGAACATAATATTTGCACAGTATGAATAAAATTATAATTTAAGAATTATAGTATTTTCTTAATATAATTTATTTGAGAAATTTCATTTACATTATCATTATTATCATTATGGTCATAAATTAATTATATAATTTATTACACAGAGTTATAATATTATTCATTGCCACATATTTTCAGATTGTCAGATTATACCACATTTTATTTAAGATATCACATGAAAGCTAAAAGATTATGTGACATTATTTATTTATCATTGTTATTATTGATAAGAACTATAACGGGAAAAATAGATGAGATCGAAGTATACATTGAAGATTATTATTATTATTATTATTATTATTATTATTATTATTATTATTATTATTATTATTATTATTATTATTATTATTATTATTATTATTATTATTATTATTGTTGTTGTTGTTGTTATTATTATTATTATTATTATTATTGTTGTTATTATTATTATTGTTGTTATTATTATTATTATTATTGTTATTATTATTAGTTAGGTGTAGTTGAGGGTGATATCAAATCCCTTATCATGCTTGACTACATAAATTTTAAATTGACTCAAATTAGTTTAAAGAATCTGAGAATATTTTAATTGTTATTTTAAATAAAGAGATTAGGATTTATTTATCAGTATTATCTTAATTAATTAATTATTTTTAAAGTTATAAGAATGCTATAAATTTATTATTATTTGAAATAATAAGGGGGAGGGGGTAGTATTTCTATGCCATTGAGGTGGTATCTTGTGGGATATTGGCTCAATGTAATTCATATTACCACTTGTATCTCACTTCATGGACTCATGATTTAATAAATATTTATTTATTTAGTTTATAAAACCAAACCATATTATTATTTCTTATTAGTTAGAGCTAGTTAAATAATAGATATTAACATAAAATATCTTTATTATCAATTATGTGCATTTTAGCCAAGCATAACCATTTATCTGAGCTAGTCCTTTTATTTTTATTATATATTTCCTGGAAGTGAGGATACAATATATATATATATATATATATATATATATATATATATATATATATATATATATATATATATATATATATATATATATATATATATATATGGTTGTCCTCAATAAAAAGCAAATACATTAATCTTTAGCAAAATTTAACTATATTTGGACTAAGAACAATAAGACAATTTCCAGCCTAATTGATTCTTAATAATCTTTAAAGTATTTATCTAAAGTTGATGATGTCAAAGGTATCCATACTTGAATCTTGATATCTGTAAATCAATATGTAGTAATTGAAACAGTAAAATTCGTATTCGAATCTTAAGTTTCACCTTTTTCTGTCGTCTCTTACTGACCGGTCTATCTCGTCCAAATTTAAACTTTTTGGTATCGAATTGTGTGTGTAGCAATATTAAAAATGTATAAATATATGTAGAATTCAGCATAAACACGCACACTTTTCGATCTCAAATTAAATGCAATAAATAGGGATAAAATAATATAATTTAGATTTCTTTTAGTTATATAATTTTGTATAATTTTAATCATTTATTTTGGATTATAAAGTTCGTATTTATTGCTTTGTTTAAATTTCATTTAATAATAATTCTAAAAAAATCTGATGTAATATTTAATTAAAAGTTAAAATAATCTTATGTTCCCTTTTTGTCTTTGAAATTGAAAAGCATCGGTCAGTGATAGATATTAGATTAATTAAAGAAAATTTCCCCAAAAATGTAATTAGTAAATGTAAAATGTAAACAATAGAACGGCAGCTTTCTTTAATTAAAAAAAACCAACTAAATGCATTGATTATCCTCAGGGCAGATTAAATAGAACCTAAAAATATCTTAACAAAAATGTGAAAGATCAAGATAAAAAAAGAGGCCATCTTAGACTTGCTGGAGACATTCACTTAAACTTTAGCTTTGCTCTCGATCACTGAGAGTCTCCAAAAATATAAAAATAATTTGTTCCTGCCAAGGTATGACCGAGTAAAGCACCTAAATTATTCTCCATCGGGAGATGGCCTATCAGATGCTGAAATTTCCATTGCCCATCATAAATTCACCATGAAGATCTGCTGCCTGAAATAAATGAAAAAGCTGCTGCTGCTGTGAAATTAAATGAAATATCTAAATACAAGAAAGCCTTGCCACTCGTGAACTTTTTGCTGCTAAACTCATGGAATAAGAAAACTTCTTACAAAACAGGTACCTGTCTGTGTTCAAACTCTAGAGTAC
Organism: Epiperipatus broadwayi; assembly: GCA_028023455.1. Classification (NCBI taxonomy): domain Eukaryota; kingdom Metazoa; phylum Onychophora; class Udeonychophora; order Euonychophora; family Peripatidae; genus Epiperipatus; species Epiperipatus broadwayi. The sequence goes on along the minus strand of JAQFVV010008775.1, from coordinate 12,330 downwards.
TCTAATAATATGCTATAACTCTTCTTCATACTACTTATCTAAATTATAAAATGTAAAACTACCATTTGTATAACTAAATTGAATAATTAATTTAATATGTAAATTTCTCTAATAATCTAGCTTACCTCACTCTATCTGGGGTGCGTATTTCTAAAATCTACATTTTATCTATATTTATTATTTAATTATTGCATGCTTACAATTGTCTCTATTTTCAAAGTTTAAATCTATGATCGTTTAAAACAATGAATGCGTGTCAAATTTTCATTAATATTTACTTTCTTTAATAACTTAACTTTTATATAAATCGACACGCATTCAATGCTTCATTTATTGTAATTCAGGGGTCTACAACTTCGCAAATGGCTGGCATATTAGTTGTAATCATTCCCAGTTTAGATATGTTTTGTATATATTAAATCATCATGAATAATTCCAGAAAATTACATTTCTTTGAGAGTCACCAACATTCTTTAGTAAATGTTGATAATGTAGGGCCTAATTAGAAATCCATTTAAATCTTATCATAATCGTTTATAAGTATACATGTGTTACGTTTTAGAGATGCGATGATCTATTCCGCCGTAAATATTCCGGATTCTTCAGGGTTGAAATTAACCCCCGTCGTTCTATGCAAGCGGACATAATAAATGCTCCCGTAGGATTTGACCTGTCATGCAGCCAGATGGCAAATTGCGACACATACCGCTTGTCCCTTGTTATGCTTATGTGACACCTTACTTCATTGGGCTGATGGCAGAGACCAGCCCGACATCCTTATAAACTCATTCACGGCATTGCAGTTTCGATATACTGCCATTCCATATCGCCTTTCTAAAGCGTACCACATGTTCCTTTACTTAGTTTTATTATTCTATATATCACTCCACCTCTGCATTATCTTTATAATTCACTCTCAAATAAATGTTTGCCCTTAGCCATAAGATAAATATTTTAATTAAATAAATATATGTCCGCCGCTACTCTTAAATCTTACTTTAGACTCTTGCATTGCAAAAGTATAAATCCCTCCAGGCATGCATTAGAAATACTCACTCGAGAATTTTAGGTAGCTAGATTACACCTTCAAATAAATGTATTCCTTTTGTAAACATTACAGTATCGGAAATACCGCTACTGAAATCATCAATATAAAATAATGTCTAAATAAATAAATGTATTCTTTAAAATATAATCATTTCGCAAATCCCGCTACTGAAGCTGTTAGTCCATAAAATATTATTAGATTGTTTTATTAAAATGTGTTAATAAATAATTTTAAACAATATGTCTGCATTTACGTTTCATTTATTCGATACCCATTCTATATAATATTTCCTCGATTATGTAAATATGAATGTTTAATTAATATTAGTTTGATTATTGGCTAACTCAAGAATAAAATCATGAGTCTCTTGCATATCCCTGACCACCGTGCCTAAGGAAATATTTACTAATGTTGCCTCAGATGCGTTGCTTCGTGGATTGTATTGTGGAACCGATAAACTATGTTCGAACTCAGTACCACGGGTGGCTTCGCTACTCGATGGTGCTGCTGTTCTGTATGATGGTCGAATTCTGCACTATGTTTACGAGTCACACGTTTTCTGACCATTACATAGTATGATATTGATAACTACTGAACAAATAATAAGTCCATAATGGAAGTTGTGCTATCATCCAACTGAAGAATATTGGATCAGCCAAAAATGCATCATAGGAATCATTTGTCTTTCTTAGATATATTCATTCACATATTTCAACATTGTTTAGTAAAATACAAGTTTTAAAAATATCATGTATACATATAAGTATATAGATACACCCACACACATATGTGTGTGTGTAATATAAGGAGTGTACCAATAGCTCAAACAAGCTCTTATTGATAAGTGCAGCAAGAGAAAAATATTTAAAATCTCTATGTAGAATATTCCTATCCCCAGATCAATTGATTTTGAATTTTTGCCCCGCCTCAGTGAGGAGCTAGAACATTCAGACACTAGATCTAAAATATTAACTGCAATTATTTAATACATAACTATTGAGTAAAAAATCTAAAATTTTCAGATATAAAAATGTCTTAAAATCCAGCTATCTAACTCAAATAGCTATATAGGACTGAACCAAATTCAGATATACCATATAATAATAGCCTCAAAAATACCATCCCATTACATATGCCACCCAAATCAGTGGGGCTCTTAAATAAGAGCATTCTAGTATATATTACATCCCATTACATATTTTTTAATTAAGGTATGGTAATTCTAGATATGAATCATCCCCATCCACATACCTGCCAATTTCTATTTAATTAGTTTCATGTAAAATATTTTATTTTTATGATGTAAAAATTTTAAACAACAATGCCCATTTTAAATTGTACTTAGACTAAATAATGTGATATAAAACATTACCATATATGGCTGAACCAATGTAAAGTTACTCAATCCTTAAAAATTTTGCAGTCATTATAACTGCTGAATTACATAGGCAATAAAATGTGAGCATGATTATAATAAATGTAAAAGTTATTTAGTGCCCTCTAGTGTAATTTAAGTCTTTACAATTGAATTGATAATATTTTCACTCTTTAAAAAATAAAATATTTTACACAAAGATAGGTTAATATTAACTGACTGCTATGGTGGCATAGGTAATTTAACTTCTAGCATATATGATAAATCTAGAGTGGTGTTTCATGATCATTCTTCTCATTCAATTCTTGAGTCATTAATGGACCCTAAATTGTGGTGTTATAGTATCTGCATTCCAATAAAAAAATTTCACTTTCATCTTTAGATTTTGAATTAAAAATTAGAACTAATATATTTATGCAAATAACAGTCTCCTTGTACTCCTAAGTAATGATTTGAAATTAAAAAGTCCCTGATATATTGAACCCATGTCAATTTCTTACATATTTCCACAAATATACATTAGGACAATAACTAGAGCAGATAAATGAAGGAAACTTGATAGTCTGTGATCAAATTTCTTATAATTACATCTAAATTCCAAGTATATAAATTATATTTGCATTCAAACACTACAGATTCAGCTATATTCTGCCCATTATTCTTTTGTATATTTAAATGGACAATGTCCTACGCATGAATGGTCAGAGTAACTTAAAGTTAACATGGACAGAACAGTAATCATCAACAAGAAATTTGGGCATTCCATCATCAGATTTTCAATGGTAATAGTGGTTAAGATGGAGGGTGGGGTAGTTTGAAAACTATTAAAATTTGAAGAATTACTAACTTAATATAAACTGAGCACTGATTAGATATATGTGTGGGAGACAATGATCTGGATGAACTGCTAAAGTGCTAATTCAACACAAAATATGTATATTGAAGATCATTTATCTTTTTTACATGGGTGTGTTCATGTGTATTGGTTGTATGAGATAGAGTGGATAGTTGGATCTTGAAAGTCTATGTTTGAATCTCTATAATGATCTTAATTTTATACAAGTTATAAGCTCATTTTAACTATTGTTTTGGCAGGGTAATACCAATATCATATGATTATCTCATCTTATCTTAATATAAAGTGAGCAATTGTTAGATATATGTATGGGAGATGATGATTTGGACCAACTGATGGAGTGCTGGTTCAGCACTATATATATATATATATATATATATATATATATATATATATATATATATATATAGTTTATTTTTTCCAAAGTGTATGGTTATATGTATCTGTAATATGAGATAGAGTGGCTAGTTGTAGCTTGGAAGTTGTTATTGGAATCCCTATAATGATTTTAATTTCATACTATTTACAGGCTCATTTTAACTATTGGTTTGGTAGGGTAATACCAGCATTATATTATTTTCTCATCTTCATTTTTAAGGCTCTAGATATTATAGCATTATCCAGTTAGTGTCTATTGATTAGATGGTTATGGAGTAGATGTCCTTGGAGCATATGTTGAGAGTAAGCAGACAAAATCATGTTAAGTTTTGTAAGTATTAGATAATTCTAGAGCCATAAGTAAAACACATATGATGTGAGAGTTTAGTCCTTTTGTGTTAGTTTCACGTAATCAGTTTCACTCATGATGCGTCAAAGTTTAAAATTGACTAGGAAGCCCTATTAAATTCAATATTTACTATAATTGACAATTTATGTAAGGGTTAAAATTGTTTTTGTTTTTTATAACTGATTTAATTTAAAATTGTATCACCCTTTCAATGCTTAAAATATAAATTATTATATTGATTTCACTAATTTCCTGATAGATGAAATGCATTTACTGTGAGAGTTTAGTTTGTGTTACTTAGATAGCATTTAATTCTATTGTAGATGTATTAAAATTTTAAATTTGACTAGAAAAATATGAATATTTTTTACACACATACAAATATGTATTATCAGCAGCAAATACTAGCAAAGGAATAAGGTCATTATAAAAGTAAAAGAAAAACCATAATTATATTTTTATATTGGACTATTTCCATTATCTAATATGTGTATTGAATGTCTTTAGAAAAATTTAACTTTATTTAAATATTCCAAATACATTCAACTGTTACCAATAGTGCATCAAACAGGTTAGTATATGCACAATATTTCAAGAGATATTATTCCCCTCCCTTCTTCAGATGTTGATGGCCTGACCAGTGACAGTACTAGCATGGGATTCAAACACGAACCCTTAAATTCTTGAGTATTGAATTTTAAGGTAACGCTCTAACCAATTATATTATTCTAGAAATTAATTTTGTGATGGCTTTACTGTGAATTACAAATATGTCCTTATAGAAAATATGAATCATATGATCACAATCTCTTATACTAGCACATAATTGTTTATAAACAAGGCAAAACTCTCCAAACAGTAGTGTCATCCTGTGCCAACCAGAATGATCAATGGATGACAGAAGGCTTGTGCATAAAATCCCTATATAATGCCTACTCATCCAATATCCCCAGACTAATAGGGATTTTATGCACAAGCTTCTGGCATCCATTGATCACTTTGGCTGGCACAGAGTGGCACCACTGTATGGAGAGTTTTGCCTTGTTTATAGAAAATATGTTGGTCCATTATTTTACCTGATACTTTGTACTTCTTTTGCAGAAAACTTTTCTTTCTAAAATATTCAATACCACATCTAATTGTAGTTCCATAATCTTTCATTCTCTGTGTTACCTTCCTTATAAAAATAAGTAACATTGCATTTCTTTAGAATAAATTCTAGATATTTTTGTCATGTAAACATTGTTGGTCTGTTCCAAGAAAATCATTCTCAAATTTATCATAAACTGTTCTTTTAGGAAGTTTTATAATATTCATTCATTTCATATTTTCAATTTAATAATGATCTGAATTTATAATAGTAGATTTTATAGCTAAATATCCAGCAAATGGAAGAATGTATTGATTGCTTTTATGTTCTTGCCTCTATATTGTAACATTTTTCAGAACACTCAAATGAAATTGTGCAATGCCTTTATGATATATCGATAAAAATTCCAAGGCTTACTTTAATGCAATCAATTAGATAAAATAACAACAATTGTATATGCAGCTAATTCAGTTGAAATAATTATTCATTGTGATTACACTATCTTTTTACCTTGTAAAATCAGTGTCAGCACGTTCAACTTTGTACCACACCACAACATGTAATATAGTGGTAAATAATAAGAAATTGTTATGCAGATTTAAAGATAACTTTACATTTCATTATATTACATCTATGATATAATAAATACTGTCATTTGATTTTTCATTCTGTTGTAATTATTGCATTGCTGTATATATTTGTTTCTAAATAATAAACATTACATGATGACCATTTCTTATGCTTATACAAGCTGGTAAAGCAGTAGCGACTTTTTCTATACAGTAGTGCCACCTAGATCTAGGTGCAGTACTCTCAGATCCATGGCTCTTCACTGATGAAGGCAACAAGCCAGACACTAGTCTGGGAATATTGGATGAGTATGCACTTGATAGGGATTTTAATGCCCAAACGTTTTAGCATCCACTGATTACTATGACTTACATAAGATGACACTACTGTAGGAAGAGAGTTGCTACTGTTTATATTTGTTTCTGAGAAAAGCAGTATATAGTAGAAATATATAACAATGTATTATATAAGCTACATTTAATCTATTATAGTTAATGAATTTATTTTATATACATATAATTTTTTATCACCAAGTTTATTTCAAATCCAAGTTTGTGTGTGTATATATATATATATATATATATATATATATATATATGGCTCTAAGTACGCATTTTAGCTAGAACAAGTCTCACCATCTAAGCTATACTGACAATTTTCTTTACTATTCTTCATTGCTATATATTATTTATTTAAAAAACTAAACATAATTTACAAATGCCATAATTTTTTCCAGTACTTATATTAAATAACGTCCCTTCAAGTGAATATATAAATGATCTTACATTATGCTTTATTACATTAAAAATTATTTAATACCAGACACTTTTCCTTCCCACTCATAAAATCTTTTCTTGAACATGATACATAGTTGTAGATAATTACGTTAAATGTCAACTTATTTTGGTTAATAATTTTATAGATTTCAGAATACAAAGGTCATAATTTATTTTTGTTATGATTCGAACTCAGACTTTCACACGACCCACTACTCTCAGTGCCATCTCATATTGCTGACCCCCTGATCACACACAAGTGCCATCTCATATTTCTGATCCCCCTGATCACACACAACATGTGTGTGATCAGGGGGATCAGCAATATGAGATGGCACTGAGAGTAGTGGGTCGTGTGAAAGTCTGAGTTCGAATCCCGCATATATTACATATATAAATGCAGATTTAAGCCTGTACAATGTATTATTTTGTTATGATTGAAAATTTTTGAGATTGAGTGTTTACCCACACATAGACACATTTAACCATCTTCAATAAAAAACAATTACCGTCTTACTATTGACAGACATAGCAAAAACAAATCATGACATTTATTTGTGTTAAACTCAAAGATAAAAACCAGTAGTCACCATGTTGACAGCTTCTTGTTAGAGGGTGATCAAACAAGTATTTGTACCTTATGAATAATCATATAATAAAAAACAGTCTCATTGAAAACTTTTGGAGCGGACTTTTAAGAGTCAGCACTACTCAATCACGTTATAATAAGCCTTAAAAATAATCAAATAGTTTTATTTCAATTAACAATAAACCTTGTTTTTTTTTCCTCATGTGTCATAGCATCACCGGGAAGCGAACCCGCTAACCCGAGACAACTGCTTGTAAAGCAGCTATCGCTGATCTCTCGACCACCAATGCTTGACAATAAACTGTGTTTTTGCAGTTTCAAGATTATACATTTCAGAAATATATAGACAGTATAAGAATTTTATTAATTTTCAATTTAAATGCATAAAAACGTAAATGGAATAATAATAATAATAATCCAAAGCTTTTATTAAAAACAAAATTATCATTAATTATTCTATTACGATATCAAAAAAGGTTGAGCGTAAATTTGTTTAAAGCCGATATGTCCCACGGCTCATAATAAAAGATTAAAAATTAAACAATAAACAAGGATTAAGTATTATGCGTTAAATAATTTATGCATTTAATAATTGAGATTCAATAAACATGCTATAAATTAAACGTACTCAAAGATAAAGTTAATATAAAAGTAGTAGTTATAAATTTTATCATAATTTTTAAGCTTCTAAATAAATAGATAAGATTAAAGTTCAAATGTCTTTTAAACAGCCCACTGGATAGCAGCTAACAGTTTTTTTATAGGAGAAGGATGAATAAAAGAGAAGTATTGCGCGGAGGCGTTACTGCGTTTGAACGGGGTTCAATAACACAGTTCACAAGAGAAATGAAAGATATTTATGAATAAAATAATTTTATGACAGCGATGATAAAGTTACCATTTGATACGCAATCAATTTTTAAAATAAATAAAAAAATTGAAAATAATGCTTATCTATAAATCTGAAATTATTTCAATAGGCATTTTGATGAAATTTCAGAAGATGAAAGAATCCCAAATCCCGAATATTTTTAAGATATCGTTAGGTGTAAATTATAAATCAAAATTATTGCCGATTCATAGGTGAAAAAATATATATTGTATTTTCGTTATATAAGCGTTGGTGGTCGAGAGGTCAGCGCCCAGCCTTGCAGGCGGTTGTCACGGGTTGGCGGGTTCGCTTCCCGGCCGATGCTATGACACATAAAAAAAAAACAAAAAAAACTATTCTCTTTATCTGAAAACGAATTAATTGAACAAAGAAAAAAATTTCTATAAAAGTATGGTAATGATTTTTAAAAAGGTTATTTTATACTTATGTAATTACATAGTTTATTTAAAAGTAAAACGTCAAACGTGTTCCAGCTGCCAATCTGCTAGATTTAATTCTAATAAAAAATATTTATACTATCCTCATTAAGTTTGCAATGAAATAATGCTCTTATAAACTTTTGTGGGCTCAACGATCAATTTTTACATCAAAGGTAATAAAATTATTTAAGAAGTTTTATGATGTAAATTAGACAGATTTAAATATATATTCAAAATAAAATTGAATATTTTGATGTAGAAAGAATTATAAATGTATTTGCTAATGCCAAAGTTAGAAACTTAAATATAATATCACATTTATATATATAAGTTTAATCAAAGTGAATTTACGAAGAGGGGTGCAATAAAAATTTGACACATTACAAAAGTTAAATTATTCTACTACACGTGCTCACTATGTTTGCAATGTGGCGAGGAATTAAATATATATATATATATATATAAACTATAGTAAAAAGTCTATGACTAATTAAATGGAAAAAAATGATTAAGTTCAGCCAGCTTAGATTCAACCTCAGGAAATGGGTGAGACGAGTGTGTGTGCTACTGTTATACCATGAGATTCATCCTTAATATATATTTATATTGTAACGGAATATATGCCGTTACATTATTTTAAAATGAAAATAAAAAGATTGTAAATAAAAATTGATCTATTAAAAAGAAAAAAACTTAAAAACTGAAAATTAAAAGTTGTTTAATATATATAGATCGCATGATGGGCAACTTTAAAAACTATTTAAAAAAAAAATAAAAATATTTGAAAGTTTTTTTTTTTTGTAAAAAAAGTAAAGATATAAAGATTTGATATTTTTGGAAATAGAAATAATGTTGATTTCTATAATCTTAGAAAATGGAAATGATTGTCTTATTAATTAAATGATTGTTTAAAAACAAACTGGCCCTTGAGGCATTTAAAATAAATTAAAGGGTCAGATAAGAGAGTACAAAGAAATTAAAGGACCAATGCAAACACCAGAAACGTCAGCATGGACCGTAATTGAAACACCAGAGGATTAGTGACGTATTGCAGTTTGAATCTCAAGATCTAATGATAAGAGACTAATAAAAATATAAAAGCCAAATTATTATTATAATTGTTATCTTAGAGCTGACTATGAATAGATCGTTATAACTAGCTATATTGCAGATTTTCACGATGTGGAAGTCTGCAATAAATTTAATTTTCCGGACAAACCAGCTGAGGCCTCTGGATGACAGTTCCTGACCAAATGCATGGCAAGTCGCAGTTTCATTTCAAAAAAGGACAAAATCTACTAAAGTGATCACGAAGATGAACTTCTCAATCTATTAAAACCATAAAGTATGAACTATTGTGTCTATCTAATAACTTTCCTAAAATTGCAAGTAATTAATAACTGAAAATAAGAACTCTTATCTGACTTAAAGAATGCAAATTCAATTATTGATATTTTTTTTATGTAGATGTTTAAGCAATCATTTCCATTTCATTTTTTTTGTGTGTGTATTAAAATGAAATGGAAATGATTGCTTAAACATCTACATAAAAAAAATATCAATAATTGAATTTGCATTCTTTAAGTCAGATAAGAGTTCTTATTTTCAGTTACTAATTACTTGCAATTTTAGGAAAGTTATTAGATAGACACAATAGTTCATACTTTACGGTTTTAATAGATTGAGAAGTCCATCTTCGTGATCATATGCCGTTACAATATATATCATCATCATCATCATCATCATCAACCATTATCAATCCACTGCAGGATAAAGGTATCTCCAAGTTTAATCCATCTTCTCCGATCTTTAGCTTCTCTTCTCCACAACACCCCTGCACATTTTCATATTTCATCCATCCATCTCACATGTGGTCTCTTTCTGGGTCTTTTACAATCTCTTGGAATCCAGTTTAAAATTTCAATTGTCCATCTATTATCATCTCTTCTAGCAATATGTCCAGCCCAACTCCATTTCAATTTTTTAATTTTTTCAATAAGGTCAGTAAGACCTGTTTGTTGTCTTACCCATACATTGCGTTTTCGATCTCTTCTTGTTACTCCCAACATACATCTCTCCATACTCCTTTGAGTGGTCTGAAGTCTCTGTATTGCTCTTCTATTAAGTGTCCAAGTCTCAGATCCATAAGTAAGAACTGGTAAAATACATTTGTTAAAAACCATCCTTTTCAAACACATAGGCATATTTCCTTTTAGTATCAAGTTATTTCTACCAAAAGCACTCCAACCAAGTTTAATTCTATGATTAATTTCCTCCATTATGTTTCCATCTGTATTAATAATCTGACCAAGGTATTTGTAACTGTTAACTTCTTCTAATTCTTCATAATCAATCTTTATATTTTGAGCAAATCGATTAAACATTACTTTAGTCTTTTTAACATTATCTTTAGTCCTACTTTTCTACTTTCATCTGCTAACTCCTGCAACATTTCCTGCGGCTCTGAAGCAATATTTGCAAAAACAACTACATCATCTGCAAAATCTAAATGACTTAAATACTCTCCATTTACTTTCACTCCTTTAGTTTCCCATTTTAATCCACAAAATACTTTTTGCAGCACTGCTGTAAAGAGTTTTGGAGATATGGAGTAACCTTGTCTTACACCTTTCTCAATGTTGATTTTTCCAGTATCATTATGTAATCTAATTGTTGCTGTTGCATTTTTATAAATATTCTTTAAAATATGACAATATCCTGGATCTATACCTTCATGATCCAATGCTTTAATCACTGAAGAAATGTGTATAGAATCGAATGCCTTTTCATAATCTACAAATCCAAAACATAATGACAACTCATATTCGTTTGTCTTTTCTATGACTTCTCTCAATACCTGGATATGATCTATTGTATTAAAACCACGTTTAAATCCAGCTTGTTCTCTTGGTTGGTGGAAATCCAAAGTTCTCTGTAGATGAGTTGTAATTATCTTGGTAAAAATTTTATATAAAACTGATAAAAGGCTGATAGGTCTGTAATTTCTAATATCTTCTTTATCACCTTTTTTAAATATTAATATTATTATTGCATTCTTCCAATCTTCCGGTACATCTTTATTATTTACACATTTGGTATATAACTTTGCTAAAATTGTTTCTATTTCTTCACCTGCTTCTTTTAATATATCAATTATAATTCCATCATTTCCTGGAGCCTTTCCTTTCTTCATACACTTAATTGCATGTCTCACTTCTTCATTTTTAAAATTCTGGGCAATTCGGAAGATGTAATAGATATAGGAGGTACTTGTTCTTTATTACTATATAATTCTTGATAAAAATCTTCACCAATTTCATGATGTCATCTCTCTTTTTTAGTAATAATTCCATCTTTTTTCTTATTGCAGATATAAATTTCCTACCAATACCAAAAATGTTAAACAACATTTTTGAGACTTTTATTTTCTTCTACAGCTTTCCTTGCTATTTCACAGTTATACTTTCTTCTATCATTTTCAACTCTTTTCCATACCATTTTACAAAATTCGAGATAATCAATTCTTTTTAATACATCATTTTTGTATATCTTCATATTCCTTCTTTTCTTCATAAATTCTCTAGTCTCAGTAGAAATTTTATTAGTCAATTGCTGCTTTTTTCTACCAGCTATGTTTGTTGCAGTTTTTAAAAGTGTATCAGTTATTTTCATATTAATTTCATTCAAATCTGAATCATGTTCAAAATCTCCTAACACTTGAAACCTATTTGTAAGTTCTAATTTAAATTCATTAGAATGTTTCTGAAGATTAGGAATATCAACTGTAAATATTGGTTTTTCTTAATAATTTTTGTCTCTCTAGTTTTACATTAACACGCAACTTACACCTTACTAATCGATGATCACTTCCTGTGTTACATTTATTAAAAACATTACAATCTTGAAATATGTATTTTCTGTTAGTCAAAATATAATCCAATTCTGCTGTACCTTCATTTGGATGCTTCCATGTCCATTTCCTTTTAAC
>JAQFVV010008774.1:0-22980 GCA_028023455.1 Epiperipatus broadwayi | reverse complement strand
TGTGCTCTTCCGATCTATTTATTTTTTAATATTAAAATTATAATTAGATAAAGTATTATAGTAGTAAATCTCTGCTATTCCACTGAGCTAGTGACATGAGCTAACGACCAGAAACAAAATATAAAAAAAAAAAAAAAATTTTTTTTTTTTACTTACGTATCTGCCTACTTTATAAATTTTTCTAGGTTAAAATGCCTAGATGGTGCCCTGTAGTACAGATCACATTAAGATTATAATCTTCAGATCGTTACAATGTATATATATCACCAAAACTGTCTAACACTATACTAGCAAAAATAAAAATGCAAAACCATAAAACAATACAATACTAGATTAAATTCAAAATTTTACCAAAATCCTTACACAACCATGGTTTCATCTACTACAAATAGACCTTCTCAGGTGAAAATCAACCTAAAGGAAAACATATATATATATATATACAAACAAACAAACCTTCCCATAATTCATTTCAAACTCCAACTTCCCTTAATATCAAAAAAAGTCTTCATAAGATTGATAGCCTCAGAATCAAGGAGTTTTATCATCAAAGTCTCCTTTATTCTTCTTTTTAACTCATTCTTTTCATAAAAAATAACCGAAGCATTGTTAAACAATATTCTATGACCTGTATTCAGTTCATGAATATATAAAGGTGAGTTAAGATATCTATGTTTAACTCTACTTATATGAACCTTAACCCTTTCATTAAGGCTAAATTTACTCTGGCATACATAAAATTTACCACAACTACATGAAATTTTATAAACAATACCAGGTATAGACCTACTATCAATAGACTGCTTTGAACCATTTAAGTAATGAATTCAAATCAGAACCTTTCCTCCATGCAACCTTCTTTCCACCTAACAAATGACTATTCCTATAAACAAAATTATAAATTGATGCTTTAAATGGTAAAGACATATAATCATCATCCTTACCAACAAAATTCTTATCATCCAAATCACGATTATAAACATTATTATTAAATACCACTTTTTTAATAAAATCATGACTATAACCCAATTCTACATATTCAGCAACAAATTGACTTCTTTGAATATCAGCATCATTATTAAAATTATTAAGCCTTCTATTCCGACAACAAAAATTCAACAAAGACATTTTTTTATGTATAAAAGGCTGATAACTATCAGGCCTAATCATATTTCTCAAATTTTTAGGTTTTATAAAATGACTACAAAACAAAACATCATTAACCTTCTCAACATTTAAATCTAAAAACTTTAATTTTACAAAATCAAAACCACCCCCCCTCAATTGTAAACTTAATACTAGAATCAAAACCATTCAATCCACATAAAAACTCTTCTAATTTCTCTTTCTGAATAACAAACAAACAATCATCAACATACCTAACAAATAATTTAATAGAACATGAAAACATATTAATAATACTACACTCCAAATAATCAATATAGACAGCACACATCAATGGAGAAATGACATAACCAATAACCCAACCTTCTCTAATCTTATAAAACACATCATTAGACATAAAATACATTGAATCCTCTAACAGCAAAAGCAAATCATGAAAAACCTTAATCTTATCTGCAGAAAAACATTCTAATTTTTTTAAAATTGAAAGAAAAACATCAATACTTTTTAATCTATTAACTGATTGGTACATATTTTCAATGTCTAAACTACCAAAAACACAATCATCATCCAAAACAAAAACATTTATTTTCTTAAAAGCTTCAAAAGAAGAAGAAACACAAAATTGACCCAGTTTTATATAATCCTTAAAATATCTTATAATAAATTTTGATATTTTATCAACAATTCCTCCTGTAAAATCAAAAATACATCTCAAAGGAAAATTATCTTTATGAGACTTCAAATTAAAGAAAACCTTTGGAGCCACAAAATCACTAGGGTAACAATTTAAATAAGTAGCTCTATCAAAAATCTTTTTTATTTTCCATAACTTTCATAATCTTAATTAATTTAGATTTTATTTTTTTACCAGGATCAGAATCTAAAATAGCATATTTTCCATTATTTAATTCTAAAGAAACTTTACTTTTAAAATCAATATTATTTAACAATACAAACCGGCCACCTTTATCTTCTTTTAACAATACCACATCATTGGCTTTCAATCTTTTTTTAACAAAACTAATTTCCTTAGGGGCAAAAACAAATTTTTCTCTTTTAAGTAATTGACTATTCAAAATAACCTGTAAAGACATTTTATTTTCATCAGAAATATTACTATTACTTTCAATTGCAGAAACAAAATCAAAAATTAAACTTTTATTAGCAAACGGAACAAAGCCAGGACCCTTAGCTAAAATAGCCAAATCAGATACATTCAAAATATAATTTGACAAATTTAAAACAGATGAAGCATCAGGCCTATTTTTATAAGACCCAAATCTAAACTCTTTCCTTTCACAAAACTTTTATTTTCAGCCTTTCCAATCAACCATTTAAATTTCTTGAAATACTTATTATTATAAGTGATTTCACACTTACTCCTAAACCACTTTAAAAAAGAATTTAAAACAGAATAATTAAAATTCCTTCTAAAATCCAACTTTCTTCTAAACATTTTATAACTATCAATTAAATTAGATAAACTACTCATAATCTGCATAATAAATTGTTTAAGAATAAATCTTTTAAAATTTAGAATAAAATCACAATTAGAAAATAAAACCAATTTCCTATCCAATTTAATATTACATGAATTAGGAAACACATTGCAAAACCTACAAGACTTAAGAAAATAAAGGCTCAGGTTAATTTTCTTAAGTCTTGTAGGTTTTGCAATGTGTTTCCTAATTCATGTAATATTAAATTGGATAGGAAATTGGTTTTATTTCCTAATTGTGATTTTATTCTAAATTTTAAAAGATTTATTCTTAAACAATTTATTATGCAGATTATGAGTAGTTTATCTAATTTAATTGATAGTTATAAAATGTTTAGAAGAAAGTTGGATTTTAGAAGGAATTTTAATTATTCTGTTTTAAATTCTTTTTTAAAGTGGTTTAGGAGTAAGTGTGAAATCACTTATAATAATAAATATTTCAAGAAATTTAAATGGTTGATTGGAAAGGCTGAAAATAAAAGTTTTGTGAAAAGAAAAGAGTTTAGATTTGGGTCTTTTTAAAATAGGCCTGATGCTTCATCTGTTTTAAATTTGTCAAATTATATTTTGAATGTATCTGATTTGGCTATTTTAGCTAAGGGTCCTGGCTTTGTTCCGTTTGCTAATAAAAGTTTAATTTTTGATTTTGCTTCTGCAATTGAAAGTAATAGTAATATTTCTGATGAAAATAAAATGTCTTTACAGGTTATTTTGAATAGTCAATTACTTAAAAGAGAAAAATTTGTTTTTGCCCCTAAGGAAATTAGTTTTGTTAAAAAAAGATTGAAAGCCAATGATGTGGTATTGTTAAAAGAAGATAAAGGTGGCCGGTTTGTATTGTTAAATAATATTGATTTTAAAAGTAAAGTTTCTTTAGAATTAAATAATGGAAAATAAGCTATTTTAGATTCTGATCCTGGTAAAAAAATAAAATCTAGATTAATTAAGATTATGAAAGTTATGGAAAATAAAAAGATTTTTGATAGAGCTACTTATTTAAATTGTTACCCTAGTGATTTTGTGGCTCCAAAGGTTTTCTTTAATTTGAAGTCTCATAAAGATAATTTTCCTTTGAGATGTATTTTTGATTTTACAGGACGAATTGTTGATAAAATATCAAAATTTATTATAAGATATTTTAAGGATTATATAAAACTGGGTCAATTTTGTGTTTCTTCTTCTTTTGAAGCTTTTAAGAAAATAAATGTTTTTGTTTTGGTTGATGATTGTGTTTTTGGTAGTTTAGACATTGAAAATATGTACCAATCAGTTAATAGATTAAAAAGTATTGATGTTTTTCTTTCAATTTTAAAAAAATTAGAATGTTTTTCTGCAGATAAGATTAAGGTTTTTCATGATTTGCTTTTGCTGTTAGAGGATTCAATGTATTTTATGTCTAATGATGTGTTTTATAAGATTAGAGAAGGTTGGGTTATTGGTTATGTCATTTCTCCATTGATGTGTGCTGTCTATATTGATTATTTGGAGTGTAGTATTATTAATATGTTTTCATGTTCTATTAAATTATTTGTTAGGTATGTTGATGATTGTTTGTTTGTTATTCAGAAAAAGAAATTAGAAGAGTTTTTATGTGGATTGAATGGTTTTTGATTCTAGTATTAAGTTTACAATTGAATGGGGTGGTTTTGATTTTATAAAATTAAAGTTTTATATTTAAATGTTGAGAAGGTTAGTGATGTTTTGTTTTGTAGTCATTTTATAAAACCTAAAAATTTGAGAAATATGATTAGGCCTGATAGTTATCAGCCTTTTATACATAAAAAAATGTCTTTGTTGAATTTTTGTTGTCAGAATAGAAGGCTTAATAATTTTAATAATGATGCTGATATTCAAAGAAGTCAATTTACTGCTGAATATGTAGAATTGGGTTATAGTCATGATTTTATTAAAAAAGTGGTATTTAATAATAATGTTTCCGATAGTCATGATTTGGATGATAAAAATTTTGTTGGTAAGGATAATGATTATATGTCTTTACCATTTAAAGCATCAATTTATAATTTGGTTTATAGGAATAGTCCTTTGTTAGGTAGAAAGAAGGTTGCATGGAGGAAAGGTTCTGATTTGAATTCATTACTTAATGGTTCAAAGCAGTCTATTGTTAGTAGGTCTATACCTGGTATTGTTTATAAAATTTCATGTAGTTGTGGTAAATTTTATGTATGCCAGAGTAAATTTAGTCTTAATGAAAGGGTTAAGGTTCATATAAGTAGAGATAAACATAGGTATCTTAACTCAGCTTTATATATTCATGAACTGAATACAGGTCATAGAATATTGTTTAACAATGCTTCGGTTATTTTTTATGAAAAGAATG
Organism: Epiperipatus broadwayi; assembly: GCA_028023455.1. Lineage (NCBI taxonomy): Eukaryota > Metazoa > Onychophora > Udeonychophora > Euonychophora > Peripatidae > Epiperipatus > Epiperipatus broadwayi. The sequence continues at coordinate 18,016 of JAQFVV010008774.1, read as the reverse complement.
AGTTAAAAAGAAGAATAAAGGAGACTTTGATGATAAAACTCTTTGATTCTGAAGCTATCAATCTTATGAAGACTTCTTTTGATATTAAGGGAAGTTGGAGTTTGAAATGAATTATGGGAAGGTTTGTTTGTTTGTATATATATATGTTTTCCTTTAGGTTGATTTTCACTTGAGAAGGTCTATTTGTAGTAGATGAAACCATGGTTGTGTAAGGATTTTGGTAAAATTTTGAATTTAATCTAGTATTGTATTGTTTTATGGTTTTGCATATATATATATATATATATATATATATATATATATATATATATATATATATATATATATATATATATATATATATATATAAAATATTATATATCAACCATTATCAATCCACTGCAGGATGAAGGTCTCTCCAAGTTTAATCCATCTTCTCCGATCTTTAGCTTCTCTTCTCCACATCACCCCTACACATTTTCTTATTTCATCCATCCATCTTACATGTGGTCTCCTTCTGGGTATTTTACAATCTCTTGGAATCCAGTTTAAAATTTCAATTGTCCATCTATTATCATCTCTTCTAGCAATATGTCCAGCCCAACTCCACTTCAATCTTTTAATTTTTTCAATGAGGTCAGTAACACCTGTTTGTTCTCTTACCCATACATTGCATTTTCGATCTCTTCTTGTTACTCCCAACATACATCTCTCCATACTTTTTTGAGTGGTCTGAAGTCTCTGTATTGCTCTTCTATTAAGTGTCCAAGTCTCAGATCCATAAGTAAGAACTGGTAAAACACATTTGTTAAAAACCTTTCTTTTCAAACACATAGACATATTTCCTTTTAATATCAAGTTATTTCTACCAAAAGCACTCCAACCAAGTTTAATTCTATGATTAATTTCCTCTATTATGTTTCCATCTGTATTAATAATCTGACCAAGGTATTTGTAACTCTTAACTTCTTCTAATTCATCATAATCAATCTTTATTTTCATATTTTGAGCAAATCGATTAAACATTACTTTAGTCTTTTTAACATTTATCTTTAGTCCTACTTTCCTACTTTCATCTGATAACTCCTGCAACATTTCCTGCAGCTCAGAAGCATTATTTGCAAAAACAACTACATCATCTGCGAAATCTAAATGACTTAAATAATCTCCATTTACTTTCACTCCTTTAGTTTCCCATTTTAATCCACAAAATACTTCTTGCAGCACTGCTGTAAAAAGTTTTGGAGATATGGAGTCACCTTGTCTTACACCTTTCTCAATGTTGACTTTCCCAGTATCATTATGTAATCTAATTGTTGCTGTTGCATTTTTATAAATATTCTTTAAAATATGAAAATATCCTGGATCTATACCTTGATGATCCAATGCTTTAATCACTGAAGAAATGTTTATAGAATCAAATGCCTTTTCATAATCTACAAATCCAAAACATAATGACAACTCATATTCATTTGTCCTTTTTATAACTTCTCTCAATACTTGAATATGATCTACTGTACTAAAACCACTTTTAAATCCAGCTTGTTCTCTTGGTTGGTGAAAATCCAAGGTTCTCTGTAGACGAGTTGTAATTATCTTGGTAAAAATTAAATATATATATATTGTAACAAAATTAAAGATATGCCAAAAGATCCTTTGTAACATAAATTAGGTTAGCTCAAAGATCTGGTATATTAAAGTAATTATGAAATGTCAGAATTCAAACATTATTAAAATCTCAAATATTCAAGTATTACAAACATTAATAAACTGATCAAAAGTATCATTGTAACCTAAATAAACTAGATTAAAGATCCATTGTAATAAAATTAAGGTTTAGATCAAAAGATATTGATTAAATGATCATGAAATGTCAAATATTATTAAAAAATCATGAATCCAAAATATTCAGTATATTATTATATTCAGCTTAACTTAATGAAGAGGATCAACTGGATCAAGTATACTATTTAATCAAGAAATGATTCAAATATAAATATTTATTTTATTTCAAAAGATTCCAATATAAATATCTAAACTCAATAAACGAAAAATACATTGTAGATTTTATATCAAAAGAAAAGCATTATTTAACATGAGTAGTGGCTATTAAACCAAAGATCAGACTGAGTTATCTATCATATTAAGGGTCATTGGATGAAATGAAACATATTTCTATAATTAGATTTCTCAAGATATCCCACTATCAATAATTATAATCAAATTATTAATAACAAGTATTATAACTCAGGTATATGGAAATCATGTGAAGTGAGTACACTAGTAATACAATAAAATATAACTCAGGTATACAGACAGTAGATCTTATCCACTTTCATTTCTTGGTTTGATGTTAAGTGCATGTTTAAACAAATACTAAGTGAATATGGTCTAGCAGGGCGCCACTAGATTATCTGAATCTAGACACAGTTATATCTAATAACCTTTCACATGTACCGGGTTTGAATTCCTTCTTGGTACTTTATTTCTAATAAAAATGGAAGATTTTGCTTTTTAGAGCCATATCACTGTATGCACTAATATCTAAATAAAAGCATAAAACATCTATAAACTAAAGTGGAATTCATTAGACATAAATCATTTCTCAGATCTTAGCATAACGAATGTGTTTCAATATTTTTTTATAAGTTTTACTAGCTCAGATTATATATAACTAATTTAGGATGGCAATTCACTCATCCTTGCATGAAATAGATGACAGGATGTGGTTATAATAATACTAAGAAATCACTAAATATTATAAAATCAATATTTATTTATGGCCTTTAAACATTTAAACAGCTCATTAATTAAAATGTTGATGACAATGGTGATGATAATAATAATAATGATAATAACAAGGGTTTCAACTACAGCTCTAGGACTAAGCCTAAACATAAAACTAATTTTTATAAAGAAATTCATAATTATTGCTTAATTTTAGCATATTTACTTATATCTTAAATAACTGATATTCAACCACTGATGATGATGAATGATCACACTTAACAAAGACTACACTTAATGAAATATATATGCCTCGTTTAATAAAACAAACTAATATTTATTACTGCATTTTTAACATATACATAAAAATTTCTAGATAAACATGAAAATTGATATGAATAAGAATAATAATAATAATTGATTATATAACAATCCTCAGATTAATTTCAAGTTCTTCTCCCGTTTCCCTTCAAATGTATATTGTATTAAGTTGGATGTCACATTGACCATGATTTTCACTCCATGAGAAAAGTATTTCAAGAAAAAAAAATATTATCCACTCATTAGCACACATACTTTATAAATCTAACATGTAAGTAGAATGTTAAAAAAAATGTTAATTGAAATTAGAAAAATCAAGTTCTTAGAAAGGAGTTTTAAATCATTATTTCCCCCTCCCTTCTAAGCGCTGAAATCTATACTTTCCCAAGACAAAATAATTTAATATTTTAACACCCCCCTATTATTTTATATTCACTCGCAATTATACACATATAAAATATATACTATGTATGTGCGTGTTTTATCTTAAAATAATAATAATATATTAGTTAAAACTAAAATCATAATACCATAAAAAAAAAATTATTTCACACATTAAGATTTCATAACTGTAAAATTAATAAACAAATAAATTTTGATACATTCAAAATCATTTATGAATCTCAAAGTTATTATTATTAAAAAATTCTTGGTTTCAATTGATCTGAATTGTCTTTAAAAGTTCTTTAAATGAAATATATCACTTTATTACTAAAGTTTTATTACGACTCTGATTTCATAAAGAAAATAGATATAAAAGTCATATTACTGATCCAAGGGTTCACTTGTCTTGTATAATGTCTATTCTTGGCATCAACAATGTCCGTGTTTCTTTGGAACAATCTTTCTTGAAGTATATAATTATTTGATGATGAGGATCCTATTGAGGTTATTTGCTTTAGTGGATAATTTGGAAATCATTATATCAATTTTTCTTTTTTTCCTTTCAAGCATTATTCTTTTAGTGAATGAAATACAGCAGTTGTTTTCACATTATAAATTTCCCAGATTTAAACTCAGTTGTTGGAACAATTAATTGGACTTGATGATTAATATTTATTGGTAGATTAATTCATCTTTCATCGAATGCAGGTGAATGCTTTCTTCCTTCTATTAAAAACATCTTATTTCTCTGGTCAGTTGAAAGGTATAGAATATTATTTTCAGACAAGACATTTTTTCTTTCCTATATGATGTGCAGCTTTACAGACGGTCAGGCCAAGATGGAACATACATATAATTTTTCTAGCCAGTCATTTCTTATATTTTCAACATTCAATTTAATAGTCTAATAATCTGAATCATAATCACAATAATAATAATAATAATTCCACTGATTTTTTTCAGACAGCTTTTATATCGATTCTTAAGCCAACTTAAACCAATCAGAGATAGCGTCACTTGCTATTTTTGGACAAATTCGTTTTAATTAGATCTCTAATTTATTTTCAACTAAATTGTTTTTCAACTGAAGAGTTTAATCCTTTTTCCAGACACTTTTGTTTGGAAGAAAAGAAAAAAAATAGACTCGATCCTTTTTCTGACTTTTTTCACATCTATCTGTAATATTTAAAATTGGAGTTTCTTTCCTTTAATCCTTAGGTGAGACAATTTCAAAATCAGACCTCACAGAAAGTTTAAGTTCCAAATAACAAATAATCACCTACAAAAACAAAACTGCTACAAAAATAGATATCTGATTCAACAGATAGTCTCTCTTAACACAAAATTGCAAAAAAAAAATAATTTTACAGATTTAACCCTTCTAGTACAAACTGTTGAATAATAAAAAAAAATAATTTAACAGATTTTTTCAATTTTCTTTCAATATTTAATAAATTAAAAAATGTAGTTTATGTATGTAATATATCCAAGCACACATACTGCCATTATTCCAATCATTTATAAATCTGGCTGACTAATAATATAAATGCTAGTTCAGAAATTATAACCCTAACATTTAAAATCAAATCCTTAGCTTTTAAATCCCAATTACAATTATAGAAAAGCAAAAATAGAAATATAGAATAAGACATTAAAATTGATCAAGCGTAGGTTAGTTTTAAAGAAAGTCAAAATGTTTATATTTGAAATATAAAACAATTAAATAACTTACACATACACTGCCCATACGTATGCATTATAATTTTGCTTTTTAACAGAAACATTAAAAATTTAAATGTGTGTACTACTCTTTTTGAGATTTATTAACACACAAACAAATAAAGCATATAATTGTTGTCCCACTTTCTTTCTGTCTAAAGCATTTAAAATTTTGATCTGGTAGGGTTTGAACTTGGATGCCCTACAGCTTCTTTTATGGTTATATAAAAATATGATGATGATTTTTGGTTTTACATTTCCTCACATGCACATTACTATAAATTTGGCTAGTGACCAAATTGTAATGGCACAATATATATATATATATATATATATATATATATATATATTGGTGATTATTTATCTTTTCAACATATATGTGTTCAAGTGTATCTACTGATATAAGATAAAGTGGTGAGTGGTGGCTCATGTGAAAGTCTGTACTCATATACCCTATATATTACATATATTCATACAGGTATATAATAAGCCTGTATTTCAGTTATTACATAATATAGGTGTTTGCCCATTCCTTGTATATGTATTAAATGGATTATGTCATGTACATGAGGGATCAAATTGACTTTAGGTGAGCATGGGTGTGACAAGAATCTCAGCCTCAGGGTGGCCTTTGAGCATTCCATCATCAGATTTTCAATTGAATGGACAGTTGAGGAGTTGAAGTGTGAGTCGATTGAAGCCTGTCCATTAAAGTATGAAGATTGACTATCTTAATATATATCTGAGCACTTATTAGATATATGTATAGAGATGATAATCTGGACCAACTGAAGATTGCTGATTTGGCATGAAATATGTATATTGGTGATTATTTATCTTTTCAACATATATGTGTTCAAATGTATCAGTGATATGAGATAGAGTGGTGAGTGGTGGCTCATGTGAAAGTCTGTGCTCCTAAACTCTATATTTCAGTTATTACATAGAAATGTCTGTCCATCCCTTCTATATGTATTAAATGAATTATGTCCTGTACATGAGGGGTCATATTGACTTTAGGTCAACATGGGTGTGACAAGAATCTTGGCCTCAGGGTGGCCTTTGAGAGTTCCATCATCAGATTTTCAATTGGATGGACATTTAAAAAATTGGAGTGTGGAGTGGATTGAAGCCTGTCCATTACAGTATGCCCATTGGCTATCTTAATATATATATCTGAGCACTTATTGCATATATGTGTAGAGATGATAATCTGGGCCAACAGATGATTGCTGGTTTGGTATGAAATATGTATATTGGTGATTATTTATCTTTTCAATATATATGTGTTCAAGTGCATTAGTGATGAGATAAAGCGGTGAGTGGTGGCTCGTGTGAATGTTTGTGATCATATACCTTAAATCTTTTAAGTCAATTTATATTTAGAAAAAGTTACAATAAACATAATAGATCAACATAATTTAATAAAAATAGCTAAGACTGCTTCAACATAAAAAACATTTATGAAATTGTGTAAAATGGTCTACTGTAAGTATATTTCTGTCTCTCTCTCTCTCACTCTCTCTCTCTCTCTCTCTCTCTCTCTCTCTCTCTCTCTCTCTCTCTCTCTTTCTCTTTCTCTCTCTCTCATGCTTTTCAGTATAATAAATTAAATGACTTACATAAGTTCTTTTTTTTTTTAATTTTTATTGTTAAGTTGCATTTTACAGCTGTAGGGATTATTAATGCTAATGATATAGCCCTAAAAGTTAGGTGTTAGAATAAATTGTATTAAGCAAATGACAAAAATAACAATTACAGACAATTATCAATCATTTGGTTGTAACTAGGTTAATCAACCAATCTGAATCTTGGGATGCATATTCTGACATTTGACTTTCTTTAGAAGCATCCACAAAAATCTCTGCCTATAATACCATTTGTCCCAAGTTATCACTTAATTTAAGATAATAAATAAAAACATAAAACTTTCTTGATAATAATACAGAATACTATAATATATTATTTATATCTTACATGAAACAAACTCTGTCTTTATTAAAAGTTTTTTTAGCTATTTCACTTCTTTATCATTACTTTAATCATTAATTATCTATTTTTTAAAGTAATAGCTAGCTAGTTTGTTTTAAAATCATATATATAAAGTATAGTTACACCTATATGTTGAGAAGAGAAATTGGTCGGTCTAAACTATGAAGTAAATATATATTTTGAAGGTAATGATCATGAGAATATTTTTAAGATATTTAGTTGTTTTATCAGTTGTCATAAAATATTTTTAAAAAAATTCTTAATTTAATAATTTATTTATTGTTCAAATTAAAAGAAATATCACTTATTAATAAAAAGAGAAAAAAATAGAAGTCTATTTAAGGAAAAAAGAAATGCATCAAATATGTAATTTTATAAGGGAAAAAAGATTCTTTATGTTTAAGTTCTATTAATGACTATACTTTAAGAATTTTACTTATTTCTTTAATTATTAAAACAGGCAAAACTCACAATCTAGTTTTAAAAATTATAAAAGAATGTTTTATTAATTACTTAGCATTTCTTTAATAATGAATAAATATTTTATTGATTGACTGACTTATTTTAATAATCTAATTACTTTAATAATTAATACCCTATATATATATATATATATATCCCTCAATATGATCACACATATTATTACTTAATTGAGTTTGAAAGAGGACATTTGGACTAGAGATAATTTCTAATTTAATGTGTGAATAATAAAAGTTATTAATATATTTCTATAAAGTAGTTGGTATCAAAGTTGTGAGTCCAGAAAATTTGAACCTTGATAATTAAACTATAATAATTTGCTATGATGAATATATGTGTAAAAAAAAATTGTGATCTTCTACAAGTAATGAGTGCTGGGTCAGCACAAAATGCACATCTTGGGATTATTTATCTTTTTCACGTATCTTTGATCATATTTTAATAAAATAGATGTTTGAAATATATATATATATATATATATATATATATATATATATATATATATATATATATATATATATATATATATATATATATATATTAAGTTAAGTATTATGATTAAAAAAATAGTGAATTTGTACATAAAATATCTACAATAAGAGCTATGTGTCTTATTCATTAGAAAAAAATAAAGTGATCTGGGCATTTCGAAAAATGCATCTAGTATGTGTTTGAGATGGATCTGACTTCTTAACTGATTGATGATTATGATAGGATTGAGCCAATGTGAAAGATGCACTGAGATAAATATAACTATCTATTGGCTATATATATATATATATATATATAGCCAATAGATATATAACTATCTATTGGCTATATATATATATATATATATACACATCAAGAATATTACAAGTTATTTTGTAATACAAATACTAGTAATAATAAAAATCCTGATTTTTTTTAAACTTTTTTCTTGATATTTTGAAACTGCCTGTTCAAAGGTTAGTCACACAGAGAATTTAACATTTATATGTATAATTAACTGGCTGATTACTATTAAGCCAGAAATATTTTATTGTTATGAGACAAAAATTCGTAAAAAATTTTAATATTATTATATATACTGAGCTTTAAAGATATAATGGTTTAATGTGTTTTAAAATCTAATCTGACATTCTTAAAGAAGTATGGTCATTTTCATTCAAAAAGAAAATAAAACAAATAAAAAACTTTAAAATAAATTACTGGCTTTATAAACTAATCTGCAAATCACAAATATATTTTATATTGTTTTAGTATGTTTATTTGAAATCTTTTTAATATCTACAGTAATTTTTAATTTTGAAAATCTTTAACACTTTTCTTATGTGTATATTTCCATTATATTGTATTTTCAAATATATTTTTCTAATAAAATTAATGAAATTTTGTTTATAGTCCCTTTATAATAAACTTACTTGAAAACTTTATAATAAAGGTGTGCTACATTTTAGATTTTAATGATCAAAGATTCAAGTGAGTTAACTAGTTGATATCTAAATATTCTAGGATTATAGTGGATATTGTACATTACAAAAGCAATTACAAATTAGAGTGACTATCAAAAAAGAGCTCTAAAGTACTTCAAAAGAATATTCCAGTATTTGTATATGTCTTATGAAATACCATAAAGATATTTCTTATTTGAACTATTATTTAGTTTTTACTTAGACTCATAATATTTCAAATGTTTCAGTGATATAAAAGATTTTTTTTGCCAATTAAGTGCAGATATATAAAGTATTTTTGTCCTTACTATTGAAATAATTTAAAAATTCTCTCCAAGTTAATAATAGTTATCTGATAATATATTGGTTAAATCAGTTTTTGATCATTGTTATCAGGATAGATTTTTTTTTTATTTGAGCATCATTTAGTTTTTTAGAATGTCCAATTAACATTCTAAATAGGCTATATAAACTAAGCAGTAGATTTATTTGGTATTAAATTTTGATCAATGGTTATTATTTTTGATATGCTTATTTTTTATACTAAGATCATTAATTAGAAAGGTTTTGACTCCAGACGTTCAAGCTACCTTTAGTCATCCACTCCATCTTATGCAACAAATTTGACAACATAATGCAAAAAGAGATAAATCATCTCCAATATATATATATATATTGTACCGATCGGAATGAAAGTGAAGATCGAATCTAACCGCAAAAACAATATCTGCAACTACCAGGGCGCCATCTAGGCATTTGAGCCTAGAAAAATTTATAAAGTAGGCAGATACGCGCTGTTAAGATTCCACTTTATTTAAATATTCCGATCGTTAGCCCATTGTCACTAGCTCAGTGGAGACGCAGAGATAAAAATCTATAAATTTTATATCTTAAATATAAAAGAATAAAAGCCACTGCCAGAAATTAACACATAAAAATATTTATTTACGCACATATAAAATAATATTTAAATTTTGAGGAATAAATTTCTTTTATAATTTTATATTGATCTTTAATTCTAAATTTAAGTAGATTTTAAATAATGAGTTTACTATTTATTTAGAGGGTCGAGTATGAATGGACTACATAGGTCTGCATTTGAAAGGAAAATATTCTTCCCTGATTTAACCTTAGGTAAACAATTTCGCAATCAACTGGCGCCAATCCATCTGATACATTCATGTATTCAATGTAGCATGATACGACAACACAAAATACTATATTGACAGGAATGTACATCTGAACAATAAGTAGAAATAGAGAAGACATTGACTCTCCACCAACAGGAATGTGACATCTGTGGGAAAGTAGATCAATAAACTAAAAAAACTCCATAGGAATGGACTGCGGTCTTCTGCCGACTTACAAACCCACCATAGGCAAACAGAGGGTGTGTGGCGTATATCTATAATCCTGCCCGTAGTGGATCTCATACTACATCTACTAATTACACAAATATATCCAATCCATTGAACCAATTCAACTACGAAATGAATAACCTAAGATTACCCTCCCTTAATACAACTTTACAAAACTATATAGCCATTCGCGCCCGACTTAATTTTAACATTTATATACGTTCGCACAGATTTATTTAAAAATGTTGGGTATAGATCGATTACACAGATTCCACGATCACAAACATTTCAAAATAAACATAAACGATCAAAATACAAAATTATTGATACCGACAATCGCAGAGGTCAACTTATAAGTAACCCAATAGTATTCACCATAAGATACTTGCGTTGTCACCAATAACTTAAAAGACATCCGAATAAATACATTTTAGATACTCACCGTAAGGTATCATTATTTATCGAATGTCTATATATTTTGATCAAATATGAAAACCAAAATCTAATTAACCGCAAACGAATCCATGCAAGCGTCTATAGACAACTTAAATGTAATGCATTTAATAATTTCTACAATAAAATATTACTACACATAAAAATATTAAAAGGGAAATGATTCTTTTCACAATCGGGAAAGATATAAAATTAACCATTATTAATTTGATTTAAACTTACAAAAAGTCAGATAAGAGTCCATTTTAAATAAGTCGGCTTGTTTATTAATTTGTTCAACTTGACGAAAGTTCTTGATTGACTTTAAGAATTGTTCATTTCCTATAGCTTACGGTAGCAGAACTCCCGGTTCCTGGTGTCAATGTCCACGGAGTCTTTAATTGAAAGATCGATCTAATGTTCAGGAGGTGGCATTTGCTGGTTCATGGTATCAGTCCTTCCATTTCAGAGATAAGTGAGAGAGAACGATAAAGCGCGTCTTTATCGCTCGTCTCACCCAACCAAGTTGAAAAAGCTTCTTGAACTCAATATTTTTTTCTTTTTATATCATCCCCAAGGATTCACTGAACAAAATGTCACTGCTCTGTTTTTTCGCCATGGTCCGAGCCAAGGCTTAGTGCTTCCATTGGTCAAGCTAAAATTTCTTTCTTCTCTTATCTAACTTTCCATCTGACTTTTTAATTAAACAGCTTTTAGATAATTAATAAACAACCATTTCCCTTTATAGATTACAGGAATTAATTAATACCTGTTTTTATTTTAACTTACATTATTTTTTTATTAAAATATTTTTATATTTCAATCTTGTATGTTTTTATTTTAAAAAAATACATTCAAATACCTTTTTTTTTTTGTTTATGAAAAAAAAAATATTTTTAAAGTTTAACATCTGTGCGAATGTATACACGTTTAACAATGTTTTAATTTTAGCGTTTAGTTTTTTACTTTTATTTGCGAACTTTTAAGTTTTTATTTTAAATTAATGTAACGACATATTTATATATCGTTACATATCAGTAAACTTCCTCCAAAAAACAAAAACATTAAAAAAAAAAAAGGACTTTACTTAGTGTTAGTAATTACGTTACACAAATTGATTATATATGAAAATTTCAAAAGGACAAAACTTTTTTTTTTAAAGACAAAACTAATTACAAATATAATGATAAAAAAAAGTTGACTGATAATTTCCTACTACCAGCTAAATTTCTGCCCCCTCCCTTCCAAGTTTCATTTCTCCTACCTTTAAGTATTATTTAGGCAAGTTAAACGATTGGATTTTAAACAAGACTTTTTAAAAAAAAATTATGATTTATATTTATTATTACGTTTTATTTATTAGTTTTTATTCCTCGAATTTATCTCTACATATGCGCAATTTTTCATACTGGCAGCATTTTTTAAACAAAACTTCAAAGTGTAACTCTACGTCAATACAACAAATCTATTTATACTATTTCAGAAAAAAAAATTTACGGGCATGATTCACTTTTAAAATTCTCAGGGCACTCGTGTTTATTAAAGATCGGCCCCATGTTGGGCGCCAGTTTGTACCGATCGGAATGAAAGTGAAGATCGAATCTAATCGCAAAAACAATATCTGCAACTACCAGGGCGCCATCTAGGCATTTGAGCCTAGAAAAATTTATAAAGTAGGCAGATACGCGCTGTTAAGATTCCACTTTATTTAAATATTCCGATCGTTAGCCCATTGTCACTAGCTCAGTGGAGACGCAGAGATAAAAATCTATAAATTTTATATCTTAAATATAAAAGAATAAAAGCCACTGCCAGAAATTAACACATAAAAATATTTATTTACGCACATATAAAATAATATTTAAATTTTGAGGAATAAATTTCTTTTATAATTTTATATTGATCTTTAATTCTAAATTTAAGTAGATTTCAAATAATGAGTTTACTATTTATTTAGAGGGTCGAGTATGAATGGACTACATAGGTCTGCATTTGAAAGGAAAATATTCTTCCCTGATTTAACCTTAGGTAAACAATTTCGCAATCAACTGGCGCCAATCCATCTGATACATTCATGTATTCAATGTAGCATGATACGACAACACAAAATACTATATTGTCAGGAATGTACATCTGAACAATAAGTAGAAATAGAGAAGACATTGACTCTCCACCAACAGGAATGTGACATCTGTGGGCAAGTAGATCAATAAACTAAAAAAACTCCATAGGAATGGACTGCGGTCTTCTGCCGACTTACAAACCCATCCATAGGCAAACAGAGGGTGTGTGGCGTATATCTATAATCCTGCCTGTAGCGGATCTCATACTACATCTACTAATTACACAAATATATCCAATCCATTGAACCAATTCAACTACGAAATGAATAACCTAAGATTACCCTCCCTTAATACAACTTTACAAAACTATATAGCCATTCGCGCCCGACTTAATTTTAACATTTATATACGTTCGCACAGATTTATTTAAAAATGTTGGGTATAGATCGATTACACAGATTCCACAGTGACAAACATTTCAAAATAAACATAAACGATCAAAATACAAAATTATTGATACCGACAATCGCAGAGGGAAACTTATAAGTAACCCAATAGTATTCACAATAAGATACTTGCGTTGTCACCAATAACTTAAAAGACATCCGAATAAATACATTTTAGATACTCACCGTAAGGTATCATTATTTATCGAATGTCTATATATTTTGATCAAATATGAAAACCAAAATCTAATTAACCGCAAACGAATCCATGCAAGCGTCTATAGACAACTTAAATGTAATGCATTTAATAATTTCTACAATAAAATATTACTACACATAAAAATATTAAAAGGGAAATGATTCTTTTCACAATCGGGAAAGATATAAAATTAACCATTATTAATTTGATTTAAACTTACAAAAAGTCAGATAAGAGTCCATTTTAAATAAGTTGGCTTGTTTATTAATTTGTTCAACTTGACGAAAGTTCTTGATTGACTTTAAGAATTGTTCATTTCCTATAGCTTACGGTAGCAGAACTCCCGGTTCCTGGTGTCAATGTCCACGGAGTCTTTAATTGAAGGATCGATCTAATGTTCAGGAGGTGGCATTTGCTGGTTCATGGTATCAGTCCTTCCATATCAGAGATAAGTGAGAGAGAATGATAAAGCGCGTCTTTATCGCTCGTCTCACCCAACCAAGTTGAAAAAGCTTCTTGAACTCAATATTTTTTTCTTTTTATATCATCCCCAAGGATTCACTGAACAAAACGTCACTGCTCTGTTTTTTCGCCATGGTCCGAGCCAAGGCTTAGTGCTTCCATTGGTCAAGCTAAAATTTCTTTCTTCTCTTATCTAACTTTCCATCTGACTTTTTAATTAAACAGCTTTTAGATAATTAATAAACAACCATTTCCCTTTATAGATTACAGGAATTAATTAATACCTGTTTTTATTTTAACTTACATTATTTTTTTATTAAAATATTTTTATATTTCAATCTTGTATTTTTTTATTTAAAAAAAATACATTCAAATACCTTTTTTTTTTGTTTATGAAAAAAAAAATATTTTTAAAGTTTAACATCTGTGCGAATGTATACACGTTTAACAATGTTTTAATTTTAGCGTTTAGTTTTTTACTTTTATTTGCGAACTTTTAAGTTTTTATTTTAAATTAATGTAACAACATATTTATATATCGTTACAATATATTTCATGCTAAACCAGCATTCATTATTTGGTCCAGATTGTCATATATATATATATATATATATATGACAATCTGGACCAAATAATATATGCTGAGCATTGATATATATATATATATATATATATATAATCAATGCTCAGTTTATATTAAGATAGCAAATGTTCAAACTTTAATGGAGAGACTTCAATCTTCTCCACTCTTCAACCATCCATATCATTGTAAATCTCATAATGGCATGTTTAAAGCCCTTGTTTGCCAATTTTTGTTATGTCATACCCATGTTAACCATAAATCAGTCTGAGCTCTTATATTTAAAACCTTAAGCCCATTTGAATAAACAGAAGATGGATGGGCTGACTACAGGCTGAATATGTAATAATTAAATACATGTATAGTATTTATATTTTAAGCTAGATGTAATTAGATGGATTTGAACCCAGACTTTCATGCTTGTTTTGGTCATTCACTCCATATTATACAACCAATACATATGACCACATGCATGCAAAAAAAATGATCTCCAATATTCATATTTTATACTGAACCAGCCCTCATTGTTTGGTCTGAATCATCATCTCTCAAAATATATATAATCAATGCTCATTTTATATTAGAATAGAAAATCTTCAAGCTTTAATAGACAGTCTTTAGTCTTCTCCACTCTCCAACTCTTCTGCCATCCATAGCATAGAAAATCTGATGATGGCATGTTCAAAGCTTGTTTGTCCATTTTTGTTGTATCATAGCCATGTTCACCATTAGTTAATCTGCCCCTCCATATGTAGGACCTTAAGCCCATTTAAATACACAGAAGAGGGGTGGTCCTATATATGAGAGGTCAGATTGATTTATGGCCAACATGGATATGACACAATAAAAATTGGCAAACAAGGACTTTGAACACCCCATCATCAGATTTTCAATGGTATGGATGGTTGAAGAATTGGAGAGTGAAGAAAGCTGAAACTTACCCATTAAAGTTTGAAGATTTGCTATCTTAATATAAATGCACTGATTATATATATTGTAACAATCTGGAGAAATGGAGCTTAACGTCATCTGCACTACAGGGCGCCATCTAGGCATTTGAACCTAGAAAATTTATAAAGTAGGCAGATACGTAAGTCAAAAAAAAAATTATTTTTTTTTTAAATATATTTTGATATCTGGTCATTAGCCCATGTCACTAGCTCAGGGAGTTGCAGAGATTTAATAATATAATATATTATCTAATTATATTTCAATATTAAAAAAATAAATAAAATAAGCCACTGCCAGTAATTAACATACAAAAATTTATTTACACACACACATATATATATAAGATTTAACATTATTATTTTAATATGTTTACTTTAACATTTAACATTATTTTTACTATTATTTTAGATTTTTAATTTACATTTTAAATTTTATACTATTATTAGTTCGCATAGATTTGTTTAAAAATGTTGAGTATAGATCGGTTACATAGATTCCACGGTCAAAAACATTTCAAAATAAACATAAATGATCAAAATCCAAAATCATTGATACCATCAATTGCAGAGGGAAATTTATAAGTAACCCAATAGCATTCACCATAAGATGCTTGCATTAACACCAATAACTTAAAAGACATTCGAATAAATACATTTTAGGTACTCACCATAAGGTATCAGTATTTACCGAATGTCTATATATATTTCGATCGAATATGAAAACCAAAAACATAATCAACCGGTAACGAACCCATGCAAGCGTCTATACCCAACTTAAATTTAATGCATCTTTATTTAAAGTTTCGCGTATGAATAGACTACATAGATTTGCATTTGAAAAGAAAATATTCAATCCTTGTTTAACCTTAGGCCAAAGGTTCGCGGTCAAACCAAACTTCAATCCATCTGATATATTGATGTGTTCAATGTAATACGAATACGGCAGCACAATTAGGTTAAGAGAAAAAACTGCTTCTCATCAGATAGGAATATTACATCTATCTGACAATGAGAGCAATAAAAAAAAACTCCATAGGAAAGGAACTGCGGTCTCCATCTTATAATTCCTCCCATAGGCAAAACGAGTGTGTGTGGTGTATAATAGCAATTCTGCCCATAGTGAATCTCATATTACATCTACTAATTACACCAATATATCCAATCCATTGACCTAATTCAACTACGAAATGAATAACCTAAGATTACCCTCCCCTAATATAACTTTACAAATCTATATAGCCATTCACGCCCGACTTAAGTTTAATATTTATATAACTAGTTTAATGAAAAACAGAAATCATAATAAAACTTAAAGAACACATAAATAAATAAATGGAAATGATTTTTTTAAAAAAAATACATCAAATGACATTATTAATATTAATTTATGTTGGTCAGATAGGATTCTATTTGTATTATTTAAATACGGAAAGTTTTTAATTTAATGTTCATTAATTATAAAGTTCTTACGGTTTTAAACAGTTCATCTTTATCTGTTGCTTGCTATTTGAACATGAATCCCCACGCCGTCCAAAAAGGATTGGTTGAGTTAGCCATTGTTTTTTATTTATTTATCTGGAGGTCTTTTAATTTAGTTGGTCCTTAATGTAGAAAAAAAAAGATGTCATTTCTCTTTTTTTTTTTTAACAAAACTGAAGGGATTGAAGTGCGTCTTTTCAATCTCTTCTTCTTCAACTCCACACTAACACATATAGTCACATCATAATAACTAATTAATTCTTTTATTTTCAAACCTTTCCTTTTATAATAATTTTGTGGATTAACTCAACATTACGTCATGATGGTGAAAACTTTTTCATTGAGGTCCGATTTCCTGATGGATTTCATTCATTTGCTAAAAGTTTCTATTGTTTTCCTATCTGACTGATGTTTATACATTTAAATGCCCAAAGGCTAGTTTACTAATTAAAATAATCATTTCCATTTTACAAAAGATTAATTAATTTGTTTTCAAACTTAAACATATATTTTTATCTCTAAATCTTTTCTGAAAATTTAGTTTTAAACTACTCTTTTTTTAATAAAGTTTTATTTTAATAATTATTTATCTGTGCGATTTTATATATATGCGAGTTTAAGATGATTTTTTAATTTTCAGTTTTTAATTCTTAAAAAAGAAATTTTTATTGGCAAACTTTTTTTTTTTTATGTTTACTAATAAAAAATAATGTAATGTACGTATGTGCCCGTTACAATATATATGTGTGAGAAATGATGATCCAGACCTACTGATGAGTGCTGGTTCTGTATGAAATAGGTATATTGAAGATCATTTATCTTTTTCAAATGTAAGTGGCCGCATGTATCAGTTGAATAAGATAGAGTATATGACAAAAAGAAGTTTGTAAATCTGGGTTCAAATTTCCTTTAATTACATCTAGCTTAAAATAAATTATACATGCATTTAATTATTAAAATCGTTAATATTTTGTTTAAAAAACTTTAAAATATTATGCCTTTTAAAAACAAC